>CAJNOQ010005356.1:0-15484 GCA_905250885.1 Didymodactylos carnosus | reverse complement strand
TCATAAATGTTACATATAAATTCATATAATTTTGATCTGCTTCTATTGACAATAAATTAATTTGTTCTCCATCACGTTCACACATCTAGAGAAATAAATAGACAACGGGAGGATCATAAATGTGAGGACGGACAGAGGAGTTGAAACTTACAACAGCTATTTCAAAATGTTCATCTAGACTTTCTTCTTCACCTTGCTGCTGTTCACCTTCAGGCTCTTCCAAGGGTATATGAACCTAGAAGAAAACAGTAGTTTAGCAAAAAATTCCAAACCATAAAACACCCTTCCATGTCGATGGCTAAATGCTTTCTGGATCTTTACTTGATTTTTAAATAATAATTCAAACATTTTATCGTGCTTCGTCTGTGTTGTGACAATTTGATTTAACTTTTTTTGAATATTATTATTCGCTTCCGTCACTGCCAATTGCATTGATGAATGAATAATCTTTCTTAACATTTGTTCATTTATATCATCCTTTGGGACTACACATTTTGCCGTCAAAGTTTAACTGTCGGTGATGTTGTTGTCGTCGTCGTTGTTGTTAATGTATTTGGCTGATTACTGTTGTCACTTGAAGCCAACTTACGTTTTTTCGACGGATGTTTTCTTGGCTTTAAAACAGCTAAATAAAGCTTCAATTTGTTCGTCATCGTCACTATATTCCATCACACTTTCACTGTCACTTGCATCTTTTTTCTTCGGTGTTGATGCATCTTGTATCAATGTGTGGAGATCTTGTAAAATATCTAGATGAAAGAAAGAAGAAAAAATACGCCATCTGTAAGATTAAGAACAAAACCAAAGTGTTTTAAATCCGTGATTCGGCTTCACATTAGTCGGTCGCTAAACTCCTAAACCGAAGCCAGAAGTGCAGACCTTTTGTTTAAAAAAAAAGAAAGAAACTTGAAACAAATTCTTTACCTTGTGCATTCGATGTTGTTGCTCTGCTCGTTGAATTATCTTTACCAGGAATCAGAACAATTGATGATGCACTTGTTGTATTTTGAACAAGGGCCAGTTTACGCGCGAACGGAATTTGACTTAAATCGCTCAATGCTTTTGTACCTCCACCACCTGCAGCTAAAAAATTAAAAAATGCAAAAGTGATTGTAGACTGCCTTTATTATACTTCGGCGACAGGTTCTTAGAGAAGCGAACAGGAGTATTTCGAATTGTTTGGGTTTAACGACGCTTTTTCTAAACAGATATCGTGGAAATGAGTGTGCGAACAGAATGCATATCGACTATCTAAAATATCACTAAAAATGGAAATTTGTTTCCGTAGGTCAGGTTTGGGTCAGTTCACTCCTTTTTATCGAGAACTTGTTGCTTTTCTTAGTGGAGCTGCTGAAGTGTTTCTGACATTCACAGAAAATTGAAACCCCCTGCATAGTTCCATTCGATGATTTGTTTGTAGTCTCGTTCGTTTGAAGTGCCATCGTCTCATAGTCTTCAACATGGCGCACTTCAAATTAAGAGTTCCAATAACGGTCCCGCAATACTACTGACCTTGCTGGTGAGAGTTGATGAAGAGATTGATACAAAGTAAGATGAAGAATGTAGTTAGCATGATGCTGACACAAAACGAAAATGAATTTTGAAAATGAGGAGAGGCTCGCTCTCATTTGTTATCACGAGATATTGTACTTTGTTCGATGGTGTGAAGGAAATGCAGCTGTGATCGCATGCTTGACAACTGTCCTTTCTGTAGCGACGTTGATCGACGCACCCTCTCTACATGAAATATTTAGCCCTCTACTTTCGATCTTGGGAACGCTAGTCCCCATACTTCTGTGCTTTGCTCATTTGTGTGTATAGAAAAAGGCTAGATCGAAATCAGATGGCTGTTGAAGTGTTCAGTGGGAAACATGCGTCTTGAATTCTGGAAACTCGCTTGAGAGTGTGGAGTGAAAGTGTAGGTGAGTTAAACAAACCGTGATACGTTTCGACTCGGATGAAGGATCTCTTCAGACACTATTGAATTCGTACATACTCACATGATCCAGCTATTACAGGTAGGATGAGGATGAATCTTCACTTCACCCTCACTGTCGGATCAAGGGAACAATTCCATCACGTATCGACTCTCTGGACTATTGCAGACGCGCACCAAACAACTACTCCAATCACTACCGCCTAGAGTCAATGGCGTATTTCACAGACGAGACGAGAAGAGAATTGATGAGTCACTGCGCGATCTTGTCCGCGAAACAATAAACAGAGAGAACTAGTGTGACTAGCACTGGAATTGCTCCTAGAAACAAGAATGCAATTGATCAATAAGTGGTACTTTGATTCATCTTGGCAACTTTCGACAACACTGTTGTCTATAATGCACTGGAGTCCTAGTTTGGCCAAAACAAATAGAGAGAGACATTATTCTTCTCGTTTATTTGTTCTCAATTTGAATAGTAGCGTTTTCGCGAGAGAACAACTATGACTGTGAGCAGATAGCTCACTTCTTTGGAGCACGAAAGAGATTATTATTGGGATTCAGTTGTTTCACGCGGTGACCTATTGCGGCAGGACTGCCCTGAAAGCCACCCGTCTGATGATTTGGTGAACATTTCTCATTATTTTTATTGCATTGGTTCGCATGGTTATCGAGGTGAGCCTTGCGATGAGCGATAGCTGCTGCGTCTGTTTTGTCCACTACGAACCCAGAAAGCATGCAAAAAGGCATTTTTCTTGCAAGTATCGAGCAAACTCACTTGTGCAGTTACTTTTCACGGGAGTACGATGCTAATAGTGTGTATTGTATTGCAAGTAGATAATAGAATGATCGTCACAGACTCTCTCTCTTCAGACTCTTCTCTTCTCTTTGTTCTTGCTCCGTACATCTGCTTTCTTTTCTTATCTCATTCGATTCTACATGTTTTGTGCCATATCTCCAGGCATCCGAGTGTTATGTGCACGAAATATCTTTCATTATCTGATGTTCGACGCAATTCTGCAGGGGATTGGTTTTCGTGTTTTTCTTATTCGATGCAGATACAGTCTGAGAGCAAGAGAGAGAAAGACAGTACATAGACTCGAAAAGAATCGCTCAGTATTGGACAGTCATTCACGTATGGCGATGGAACAAGAATTCTGATTCATATGGATCTGCAACAGTTGCCCATAACTCTGTTCGTATACGTTAGACTAATAATAAAGAATAGGAAATCTTATCACAAGGAATTGACTTGAACAGGTTGCTCACTACTCAGAGTTACTGTCGAATACTGATAAAATATCGTCGTTCGTTCAATATTCTCTCAGGAAAAAGGACTCCACCGATAATGATTGGATACTGCTAAGGCAAAAAAGAGTTTTTAAAATTTTGAACTGCAGGGTACATCTGATTCTCCGCCATAACTGCGTGAATTAGAGCACTTCGACACCTATTTGCAAATGTGATTAAAGATACTATCGCATTAGCGTCACTGCTAAAATCGATTTCAATACGTTCGTAGACGACACCAGTCCATGGTCGTGATTATTTAACATCATGAGTTGATTCTCATGAGGCTACTGTATCCGATACAAGTGACTATTGATCGATTTGAATGGAAAACTAGTTGCCAACATTTGAGATCTTTGCTATCAGGCAAGTCTAACGTTGATAGTTCTAGTTGATCGTGAAGCACCAATAAGAGACAGACGATTTTCTACCAGTCTTTCCAGAAAGAGCACAAGATATACACTAACGTATTAGTGAACTTATCACATACAGCTGTGACAGGAGAATTCACAACATGCTGAACAAAGATGTCAAGGTCAGTTGGTCCGATTATTTTTTTCTTTCAGTTGGTCAAAAGTCTTCTCTATATTCTAGCTATTCTGGTCTTCAACCGAATTGATATTTTTATTCTAGAAGATGAAAAGCAATCATTTTTTTCTCTCATCATCGAACAACTCAGATTAACAAAGCAATATGTCAATGTTGTCTACCTATAATAACAACTACTCCTGTAGTGCTTCAGAAATCAATTCGAGATCACCCCTTGTCAATGATCAATATTAATAGATAGGATCTAATGATCAAATTAAGTCTAGATAAAGACTTGACTATCTGCTTGAAAAAAGCAAAAGAATGATTCGGAATGAGACGAGATCGATACCATCGGACACAAAAGAAGGGGACAATTGAATCAATTTGTAAGACTGCTGACATCAAACAACTATGAACATTAGTTGAACGGCCGATTTTGATTGATCTAGGGAAGATTCCAGTCCTTGGATGAAGTGTCACATTCTCTGAAGGACCGAATCGATCTGTTGTAAATTGCGAAGTAAGGATGAAGTTTTTTTTTAATCTACATCACCACCTTCTCCTTCTTAGCGATGATGAAAGCATTTGATAACTTCTACAACAACTCCATCCCACCGAATGTGAAGCAAGGAGATGCACCGGGGCCAGGTTTACAAGATCATTATATCGGAGCGATTGCTTCTTTGGCAGCGAGATTCGTTAATAATAGTGCCGTTCTGGGATTCGAGGTAAGTTGTGATATGTTCCAATGCTGATATCGCTGTTTGTTGTTTCATTCACTAGATCATGAACGAACCACAACCTGGTACCAACATTGATCAGTACACTTTTTCCAGCAACTATCTATATCCCTTCTATAAACGTGTGATACAAGCGATCACCGGCGTTCGTGATGATTTACCCGATTGTCCGCAGTATGCTCCAACAGGAATCAACTGCGCCTATCCGAATCTAGGCATCAATGATAATCGACATTTGTTCTTTTTTGAACCCACTTCGGTACGCAATCTGCTTGATTACACGCCTCAAAACTCAGTACCATTCACATCCTACAAAAATATCGTCTATTCTCCTCATGTTTACACTCATGTGTTCACCATTGATAGCATACTACATTTAAATCAATCCGACTACCCACCCTCATTCGAGTAAGTACCTGTGACAATCAATTATTAGCACTTTTCAAATGAGCCTAGCATAAGAGACGATCTTCTAAGATTCATTGTGAAGATTTTCTGGACTGCTCTAGCTATGCCTATGAATCGGCGTTGAATGAGTCCGTCGGTTTACAAACGGCAGTTCCGGTAACAGAATACGGTTGTGGTGCGGATGCGGATGACACCTTGTTGACTCCCACTATCGAATCCCAAGACAAGGCCATGATATCGGCGATCGTATGGCCATGGAAAAACAATTGCTTTCAGGCACGTTGCCAAACCAGCTGGAGCTTGTACGACTTGGGATCACAGAACGGTTCAGTGGCAAACCAAAATAGCCCTGAACCTCCCAATCGCGTTCGAATATTATCCCGAGTACATCCACGTGGTGTTATTGGTCAGCTACAGCACTACTTCTACAATGCCACCACCTCGTCATTTGTCATGACTGCTAAATGTCTGAATCAAGCAGCATTGATGTCAGTGAACGAAACACTCGTTTACATCCCGAGAAGATTGAATAGCTCCGTGGTAAATGTCACTGGGCAAGCAACCTTGAAGACTGTAATCCAAAATCCGGATCAGAGTCGTGTAGTTGTCATTAATCCAACATGCACTGGACAATATCAAGTACTAGTGGCGAACACTACCGATGAAATTCGCGCATTGTATCAAGCGGAGCTTACGAACAAGCATGCGGAGACTGAATCGAATGGTCGTCATCAAATAAAAAGGTCCATGCAAAGAGCCTTCGCATTGTTTCAATCTTGCATGAAACTGCTGTGAGAACTGGTGAAGCATTTACGTCAATGTACGCCGATTCAGGAAACAAGGTAATGGTGTCCACGATTAGCACTTTTACTTTGATAATCTGACTGTATGCTCGTGATGTTTTCTTGTTTGATTTAGTTCGCCGCATTGCAGAGTGCTATGGAAACCAATATCAAACAACTGATGCCGCAGCTGAACAAGTTTCAGCAGTAAAACTTGACTTCTCTCTAACCGTTTCGTTCACAATTGAACAAATACATCTCATGTAAAAATTTTAAAAAATTTAACGACTTAACGGAAAAAGATGTTACCTTTTTGATCATAAAAACGCGTTAAAAATGCTTTTTAACGAAGTCTAACGAGTTTTCTTCCGTTAATCACGTTTTTAACGCGTTTTTATGATCAAAAAGGTAACATCTTTTTTCGTTAAGTCGTTAAATTTTTTATAATTTTTACATGGGATATACGTTGATTTTGTACAGGTGGAGTCTTCTACAAATGTTTCTCAAAAGGAACATCTTCAATTTACTTATTTCTGACGAGATTTATAATTTGAATCGCTCGTACATTCTGAGACTGTATTTTCATTGTGCTACATCTAGGCGAAACATACAGAGAGAGATATCATCTTTTGCTCAATCAAAAGCACAAGTTAGCCATAGAGCTAGGGAATTTTTACCTCTCGTTATAGAAAGTATGATAATCAGACTTCCGCTATATTAAGCGTAATCTGCTCCTTGTTTTCACGAAGGTGACTGATCAATCACCACGAAAAGAAATGGTCAAGTGCTAAATATCTTGCTATCTATGGATAGAGATGAAACTTGTGGCATTACCATTCACATCGATTTCGCTGAAAAAATTCGTTGATAGTCCTCCAACAGTTGTAAGACGAAACCGATCTTGAATGAATTCGTGGTGGTTAAAATTCGTTGACACAATTGATGAAGGAAAACTGTCGACAAAACTGGTAAAACTTATTTTTCTCCACTGTCAGTACAGTATTGCAATCTTGTAAGCGGAAATGGTCGAAATGAACCGTATTGTCTTCAGTATTTTTGGTCTTGGATTTCAGAAAGAATGCCACAAATTCTAGTTTATCAAGTACTTTCACTAGCATGGCATTTCCATTGTCAAATAATGCGACTTGATTAATCTTAAGACGGCAGTCAACGTCTAAGCTGCAGACAGGTTTCGAGACGTCTTGAGTATGGAAGACAGAAATATCTGTTTTCACTTTATTCGACTGGCTAACTTGATATCGTTGATACCAGATGTATTTCGATCTTTCGTGCTTGTAACAGTCAAATAATCCTTGCGAATCATCGTCCTGAAACCATAAATGCGGTGTACCAGCAGATAAGTCATAGCAATAAGTCAGCCGATTGGAGCCATCTCGATATTGATAGACTAGGTACTGATCGCCGATGAATTTAATTTGTTCTAGTTGCTTGAGATCGTTCTTCTCGAACGATAAGGTGACTTTTTCGGTACTTGTGACATTCTCTATCCGATACACCTTCATCGATTTAGTACCAAGGTCAACTGGCTTTGATATCATAGCAAGGTATTGACCTTTGGACGATGTTTCCACTTTATGTATTGGATGATCTCCAACATCGAGAGGCAGCACTGAGCAACGTCGTGCAGATATTTCAAAAATGAAGACAGCCGGATTTGATTTATGTTTGAATATCACTGTTTGTGAATTGACTGAATACCACTCGACATTCACCCATTTTGCAATGATTATTTCGAAACAGAGTAAATTGCAATCGAATAGAACCAACGAATCAGTATGTTCACGATCGTTGTGAATGCTCATTACTATATGGTTTTGATCGATTTTCTTGACCACTTTTGATTCATCGCAGATGAATTGTTTGACGATGGTGAATTGATCGATGTTCAAACAAAAGTAGCTCTTTTCTGAACGACAAAATACAAGTACGAATTGTTGGCTAATGAAACAGATGGGTTGTAAGTCATTGCGCAAGTACTTGTCAATTTTACACGTTCGTACTACGTTTTGTGTAGACAAGTCATATAGAAGGAAAAGTTCTTTGAAACTCTCATCGAAGACGTTGTAAACAAAGACATAACGAGACAGGGTATTGAAATCATCGTATAAAAATCGAATCATTCGAGAATTCAATCGATCGAATAGATTGACAGTGCTGACATGTTGCGATGACTGATGCGATAACGGGGCGCTCTGGCTCAATTCCCAAATGTGAAGTTTATTGTCCCAAGTTGCACTGATGACTGTCATATCGTCCAGAAGAGAACAGCTGTTCATCTGCGAACTGTGCTCTAAGATAAAATCGGTTTGACGTTTTTCGATATCTAGTACATAGATGTAATTAAATGCATTGCAATATATTTTCGTGCTGTCCAAGGACGATCTCCACATTCTTAAAGCCTTATTAATTGGTATTCGCCTTTGTATCTCGAGTGATTCGAGATGACACAAGAGTATATTCCATTCCATATCCTTTTCGTCATAGGGAGACTTGAAAATACGTCTGGTCGATATTGCCAAAGTGAGATTTTTCAGAATCAGAAATCTCCGACCCATTACCGTCTGATCCTTGAGGTCGCGAATCTGACAGTTTCCAAGTTCATTTAGTGATAAAACAATGGATTCCGTATCTAGACTCATGACAATTCGATCGAGCGCTTTGTCGAGGCATACAATTTTATCAGCTTTCCTAGCGAGCTCTTCAGGAATAGGAAGACTACTTTGAACAGCTCCCGTTTGCCAATCGAGATGATACCAGTGGTTTTTTGTCACTAGCCACAAGTCGTTGTGCAGATCACTGAATACTATTTCGCGATGTTTAGTGACATCATGTAGAGCCTTTGCATCGACACTAAATAGATGCTCGCCGGTATCCAGATTGAACGCTTCGATGATGGGTTCAGTTTTGTGCTTGTCTTCTGTTATTCTGCACCATGCATAGAGAATCGTATCATCGTTAGATATTGTTAGGATCGTAGTGGAATCGAATTTCTTATAGATGCTGAGTTTTTCGGTTAACGTTTTGCTGTCAAATACTTTGATACAGTTATCAACAGAACAGGACACAATTGTTCGATTATCATTACTGATCACCGTTGACTTTATCTCTGTCTTGTGAGCCATTAGACTTTTACTCAACAGGTTATTTGGGCCAGCCATGAACCTTCCACTTGAGACAATAGCGTCCTCTATCGGTGACAAGCATTGTTCGAGTAAATTTTGCAGATCAGCACTATTCTCATAATTGTGCAATCGACCATACAATTGACCTGGCAGTTGTAACGGATCTTGACGGATTTTGTAGGCTGCAATCTGCAATACCTGGTGAACTAGCCTGATGGTCAGGTCGCTGGGATGATTTTGAAGAGCGAATTCGTAATCAGCTATCAGTTGATCGATATCTGATCCCTGAGCTTTGGTTTGCATGAACTTGAGATTGAGCAAAAAATTATTCTTCAGATCGTCGATGTTGTTGGCACAAGTGGCATGATACGGCAATTCATTCATCCAAAATGGATTCACTTTATTGAACTTTTCATGGTGATAAGTTTTGACAATAGTTTTATGGCAAGCTTGGTTGCTCAGGTCATCTTGACAGTATCGATCGGTGGCTACTTCCCAAAATGCTCGATGATACCAGCGATACATTGGTCCACTCAAATATTCTCTAAGGGCATGGATCAAGCGAATGAGAAATATTTGAGGAATGCTGCCCGATGAAAATTTGTGATCTTTGAATTGATCATCAATATACATAAGCACAGTTGAATCATTGGCTAGAATCTTTTGCAGGTAATTTTCAAAGAAGCCATGGCGACTCAGTGTCATATACTGTAGTACTTTTTTGACTAAGACTATCCCATAGGACGTCTCAAGTTTTTCCAAAAGATCATGTATGGCTGGCTTTACTTCATCACTGATCGACATGTTCTTCATTGAGATAGAATGATGCCATTTAATGGCTTGGTCCATGACTAATTTGATGTATAGTGGAATACTGCATTTCTGAAAAAGCTTTAGTAAATATTGGATCTGACCGTCGGTGAGCTTTCTTTGAGCATTTTCGAGTCGGTATTGAATTGCTGACTCGATTTCATCTTGATTTAATGGTTTTATCTCAATGTAGTTGTGTGAGTTTCTTCTGAAAAGCCGTTGAAGAGCTGGAAATGCTTCGAACTGACTATCAGTTAGCGTAGACACGATGAAACGGATATTTTTCGGCAGCATCATAGGAAACCATTCTAGCTTTCTACTCCCGTATTCTGGTGATAGTTGATCTAAAGAATCTAACAAGATAAATATTTGCTGACCGTCGGTGCATTCTTCACTAACTTCGACCAGAAATTTCTTGAAATAATTGTATAATTTATCAACGGGAGTCATTTCTTCGTAATTGATGGTCAAATCAAAATAATATGCTAGCTGCTTGATTATGGACGACAACAAATTCTGGATATTGTACGAGTCTTCGGAAGTTCCGATGAATCGAAGAATCGTAATAAAAGCGATATTACTGAACCAATTTTTCAATTTCTCTGCGGTTTTTGCCACCAAGCTGGTTTTGCCGCTTCCGGAGACTCCATGAAGAACGACATATTGAGCGCCCTGTTCTACCATCAAGGATCTGATCTGATCAATGAATGCATGTCGTCCCATAAAGCCCTTGACTTTGTCATGACAAAATCTGAGGTGGTGAAATAGATCAGCATGTTTTTCCATAACATGAAATAGGATATCATTCTTATTGATATTAGCTTCTACCAAATTGACCACTTTGTGTTCGAAAGAAGCAGCGAATTCCTCTAAGTAGTACTGAAAAGTTTCCTTGACGAGCGTGGTTTGCAAGAGCTCCGGCGTTGAATCAATATCGAGAGCGAACTGTTTCACATTTCTTCTTTGTAATTTTCGTTTCATGCGTTCTTTCAAACTGTTGAGCATTGTTTGACAATCGTACTCGATTTCCTGTCTTGTCTGATTTATATCGACATACTTATTGAAAATATCTAGCAAATTCGGTTCAATAACGCCACTTTTAAACTGATCGAAAACATTGATATGTCGAAAAAATGCCAGACATCTCGAATTGCAGTCAATGGTATTGAATAGGCCTTCTTGAATTTCTACTTCTGTCACTGATCGTGTATATTTAATGAGCGCATCTTCATCCAAATCAGCAGCATGGGCACTCACCCGTAGTTGATTGAGAAGGAGTTTGCTATCGTTTTGCTCCCACCTGCGTTTTAATGCGTCATCGTCTAATGATTTCAAATTGTAGGTAGTTGGTCTACTATTTTCATCGATCTCATACCAATAATACAGTAAGGTTTGTCCACTCTGGTCGCAGTGCTCAAGTAAACGATCAAACTCCGTTTTCAAAATGGATTTTGGTGCAAATTTGGAACCATAACGATGAGATAGGATGGCAATGAAAAATGGTCCATTCGATAATTCTCTTGCCAGTTTTATTTCGTCGAGGCAAATTTCCGTCGTCAGTTGTTCGTTAGAAGCCGACTCGAAGATACCCCATCTCATATCCACGATCTGTAAGATGTAACCTTTCGCTGAGCAATACTTTTCTAGTTTTGGGCAAATTACATGCATAATTTTGTCACGCTCCTCGCCCATGTCTTTGAATGTTGAACTGATGAAGAGTCGAATAATTCGACTTAAATTGGGAATTTTCGCGTGGACATCGCCGTTCAGAGCGATGCGTTTGAGGCTTTTTTCATCATGAACAGTATCATTTGCACTAGGAAATATTGGCCTAATGTACCCCTGAGGAGAGTCATCGGGTGAATCCAGAACCATGTTTTGTATGTTGCGTGATGAATTTTTAAGTGCTGAAATTGAACTTTAATTAGCAACAGCCTAGTAGGATCTTTCACAATAGTTCGTAAGCTCCAAAGCCTAAGTTTTATAGTCCCGACGTTTGCATATTGTTTTTCGAACGAAATTAGTTTCTGTTATCCCTTGGTGTGTCGTAGTGCTACATAAGCTCTGAGCAGATAGGTTCGAACAAGAATTTCTTCTGCGAGTTTAAGATGCTCAGAAAAGGATGGACTTCTTTCGCTCAACTAGTTTCGTGGTTCCACCGAATGGGATTAAGAAATTCTCTCTAAGAAAACACATAGGAAATAGGCTGTGAAGCAGAAGAAAAGACTAGACCCTTCATCAGGATAGACGATAGCGCTGTGAAGATCAAAGTGCCTCGAGTAGTTCTCCTATTACTGATCATCACCGAAAACTTACTCTATCGGACGTTTCGGTTGTAGACAAGTGGAGGCGCGCGAAGTTTCTTGTTTACTTTCTGCATATGACTGAATCCGTTGAAAATATGCCCATCTTGGAAAAAACATTCTGGATTACTCATGCGATTCTTTTTCCTTCTTTCCTTCTTCCGACGTCAACTCTAATGTCGCATGGTGACAGGTAAAGAGAACAGGAAGAAAGCATTCTTTCACCCTGCATACATCTTGTTTCGTACTATTCTGTCTCTACTGCATTGGAGAGAAGAGTGCTATATACTGTCACGGCCGATGCATCTTTGAAGGGACACTTTGTTTTTTCCTACTGGTTCGTGTTTGATGTTTCGCTCGAACGCAATACTGATGAGTGGCAAAGAAACCGCACTGGTATTTTCCACCTAATGCCTCCCTCAGTTTCGTCGACAAAGAGCAATCAAATAACATCCGCTGATCAGTCGTTCCCTATAGCTCAGATCTAATTGCTTGTTATTGTACCGAACGGAAGCGAATGTACTAAAATAATCACTGAAAAGAGAGAAGGAAAACGAAGAAGACCCGTACTCCATCAGAACTCAGCGCATTCGCGAGTTCAGATTTCTATTTGATGTCGATGCTGTCTTTGAATCACTCTCCCGCATGTGAATGCATCGTTGTGCGATTTCATAGCGACCGATTTCTCATAGAGATATCACAGCTCATCAATTCCATAGCTGAGATAAAAGTATAAATCTAAGAAAAGAAGTGTATATAGCTCTCATTACAACAGTATTAAGTCTCACAGTAAAGCATCAAAACTAATTCTTCCACTTCAAAATGGTGAAAAAATGGATAACCCATCGACGCGTTGATCAGAAACGTGCCTAGTGTAAACGGATCATCATTCATAATAAAGCTTCACAGGGAGAATACCACCGTTTTTTCATCGTGATTATGATCGAAGTGGATTTCAAGATAGCATACAAGATGCTCTCTGGTCAAGGCTTGCTGCACTGAATTGTAAATTGTTTTTAGAAAGGGCACCCGCAGGCCTTTTAGCAAAGACTGCTGCCTCGCAATTTACTGCTTGAGCAATGTCAAAGAAGTGTATCATGCAGCATAATATTCATTTTTATCCCGTTTTGTATCTCATCGGTTTTCGAAGTACCAATTTGTTACGTAGTCGTTCCGATTGAAAGATTTCTTCCAGGCTCGAGAGATCGATACGAAGAGCCTAACAGTTCAAGAAAGAACTGTCGTTTCAAAATTGAGAAAAATATACTGATTGCTGTCGGTGAAGTTTGATGATAAGTTAATATAAGATTGCATATTTGAGTACTTATGGATTCGATCTATCTGTTACAATATGACTTTTACAATGTGTCTCAAGACAAATACGCCCAATACTGATTCGTCTTGTATTTCCATAAAATATGCTTTGACTATGATGTTTGAGACGCAGTTTTTAGCTTGAATGTGTTCAGAGATGATAATTCAAACAAATGCACAGCGACTTTGGCTTAAAGTATATCTTTATCCCAATGTTGAAATGTCTTATCAATAATACCAACCTTTCTGCGTATTTGGAGCGTCCTTAGAAGTTATCAGAAAAATAGCTGGTAAATTGTTTATCTTTTTTCTAGAAGACTTTACATCAGTTGTTATAATCAAGATAAATACGCTTTTCGCAGATGAAGCCAACGTTCAATTGAGTGACATTATTCACCATTGTAAATCATTTGATAATGCAAAAGACAGTTCTATATCGTATATTGAACAGAGCATTGAGAACACAAGAAATGTGTATTATACTCAAATTTCGATTAATTATCCGTGATCTTCATCATACACTACTCGCATTACATTCTCAATCATTAATAACAAACAATCTCACTTTGTATCGAGGACAAAGAATATCTTCGGAAGAATTACAAAGTACTGTATTCATTTTGTTTCTCTTCCTAATTATTTTATTTAAAATTTGTTACGTTTCGTTGTAGTTTTACAACTTCGTCTTTATGTCTGACGAAGTTGTAAAACTACAACGAAACGTAACAAATTTTAAATAAAATAATTAGGAAGAGAAACAAAATGAATACAGTATTATCAACCTTCCTGAACAGAAAGGAAGAATTACCAAGGTTGAAAAGCAAAGTTGATAGTCTAATTTGCATGAATACATTTTTGTCTGCGACAACTAATAAAGAGGTTGCATTGATTTTTGCAGGCGGTGAGAGTACAAAAGATACCAACTCGGTGTTATTCGAAATAACGATTGCTGATACGTCACCAACACCATTTGCAAACATTAAGGAATTTTCACAGTTTCAAGATGAAGAGGAATATTTATTTTCAATTAGAACTGTATTTCGAATATCACGAGTCGAATTCAAGGATGAAATTTGGGTTATTAAATTAATATTGGTGGGTGCTGATGACGGAAAACGAAAAACAATAATCAATGAATATCATTTGGAGCGTCCTTGGAAGTTATCAGAAAAATAGCTGGTAAATTGTTTATCTTTTTTCTAGAAGACTTTACATCACTTTACATCAATTCAACAGTATTCTGTAGGCTTGGGACTAGAAACAGATGGTGTTAGCCGTGACGGTAGCCGGTTACATGGTCGGCATCTTCCAATAAGAAGTTCGCCGTAACATCTCCACATTTAGTTCTAAGAACACAGATTCAAGTAGAGTAGTCTTAAGTTCTTACTAAATTCAGCGTTTTGATTGTTTTGCACAGGCACAGCTGAAAAGTGAACATAATTTTTCCACAGGTCAACGTTCTAATCTGTCCTCTCTTGAATGTTGAAAACTACATGTCCAAGGGGGGAAAAGCTGATTTGAAGCTCTTTTCGATTTTAGCCGATTTTGAACGATTTAAATCGATTTTGGACCACCGAAATCGATTTCAATCGGTTTTAGTCCACTGTGATAGATTTAAGTCGATTTCAATTCGATTTCAAGCGATTTTGTGGCTCAGAATCGATTTGAACTGATTTAAATCGATTTTGACCGATTCTGTCACTCAAAATCGATTACGCAAGAATCGATTTTCAGTCATTTTGACACCCAAAACCAGCTTTTCTTCCCTTGAAAATGACTGAAAATCGATTCTTGCGGAATCGATTTTGAGCCACAAAATCGCTTGAAATCGATTTGAAATCGACTTAAATCTATCGCAGTGGACTAGAACCGATTGAAATCGATTTCGGTGGTCCAAAATCGATTTAAATCGTTCAAAATCGGCCAAAATCGAAAAGAGCTTCTAATCAGCTTTTCCCCCCTTGTACATGTCTCTAGCTTTCTCCGTTCAAAAGTTATTAGAGAAACGGGAAATCCGCGGGAATTCTATTTCAAATGGATGATAGTATCATTCTTTTTCTAGGTAATGAAACGGTGTTATCACTTGTATGGATAAGTACTGGTATAATTATAAATGAAATAGGAAATAGAATACAACAAGAGCTTGGATTACCGATACATCTTTTTAACGAAAACAATATGTGTTCAAAGTATATTCATTCGAACAATACGAGAGACCTTTTTGTAA
>CAJNOQ010005355.1:0-15485 GCA_905250885.1 Didymodactylos carnosus | reverse complement strand
CTCTCGAATTTTCACAGTATTTTGAGCGTACCTGAAGCATTTTTACTCGGGAAAAAACGACACTTCGCAGGTAGATAGACCGAACATTTCTCTATCTACTAGTGTAAAAATCTTGTTAAAGTTCAATAGGATTAATTAGTACTCATCAATTTCCAGAGAGCTTCTATCAACTGTCCAGAATTACCCCATTTGGGGTAATTATGGACAGTCAGTGTGTCTCGCTGGGGTAATGATGGACAGTCCAGCAGAAATGGCTGGAAGAAAGTAAAACAACTTTTTGTCAACGGCAAAGTTTTACTTTTCTGATTAAAAATTATATCATCTTGTAGAGAATTTTGAGCTCTATCTACGTTGTAAATTGCTAGTCCTTTGGACACATCCTTGATTAATTAATTAGAAATTAAACGAACATAGCCGTTTTTTCTATTTTTCTTGCTTGGGGTAATTATGGACACTCCGTGCAAATCGAGAGGCTGTCCAGAATTACCTCAACTTACTCTACCGCCTTATATAGAATTTTTAAATCACAACGCAAATAAAATAAAGATGAAAAATTATTATGTTCACCTTCAGTTTTTAAGACTAACGTGTGTACGTTTTATAGTATTAAATAGAAAACACAACCGAACTCTATAAAAATATGTCTTTTTAAACTGTATACATTTTTTCTAACTGACATATCAAAACAAAATGTTTAAAAATATAAAAAGAACTTACCCTTCAGTACCAGAATATTCGCGATATGTGCCCATCGTAGTAAAATAGTTTAGAAATACAAATTCTAAAAATTAAAAATAAACATACATATTTTCTAAAGCGACATGTAAAAAGCATGATTCTAAATGTAGAAAGATATCTGAAATAAGTAATCTTTATCAGATAAAGTATAGTCTAATTAACTAAATATTAAAATCAATACATGTCAGAACTATCGTTATACAACAGATAAATAGTACAATGTAAAGATGAATTTTTAATATTTATTAGAGAGATGCATTCGAAGTAATTCTGATATTATTTTGAAATATGAAAAAATATTCTTAATTCGAGCCTAAATTTCGAATTTTTTTCATATTCGAATAAGAATTGATAAATAATAAGTTGAAGTTATTATCTCATAAAAAACAATTTTACATTGAACGTGAAAATCATCTAATAATATTATATGTAATATAATTATATAATTTTTTATATTTTACTGGCAAATCAATCAGTTGACTTTGATCCAACATCTCAGTTGAAAAGAAGTTCTGTAATTTTCAGCACGGGTTAGACAAAATATAAGACTGTTTTATTTCCATTTTCTACTGACAACAAGCAAACACATAACTATCTTTAAGATATTAAGTTTTATTTTAACTTCTTTTTTTGTGGTTGACATCAGCTCAGATAACAACAACGAACAAAACAACCGACGAACAAAAAAATACTTTTTTCTTGTTTCCACAAAACTTTTACTTTATTCAAAATGCTTCTTTTCTAATAAAGACGTTGCGGTTTACCCATTGTACTTTTAACATATAATGATCGTACATTTTGCCAATTTTTTTTCAATAATGATACTAAGAAATTCACCGATAAATTAATGTTGGCAGCTAATTCTTCGACACTCATATTGACATTACCAACTGCAACCGATAAACAAATGGTTTTTTTTGCTTGAAATTTAATTGTGGATTTGATTTCCTCAACTTTCTGTATTAAACTATCACTATGAGTAATAGCTGTTGGAAATTTACCAGCTTTATTCAAACCAGGACCAAGAATACGTGGTATTTGTCTAGACAGCAAAAAAGAATAATGAGTAAACTAAACAGAGCAGAAAATGAATGAAAGAAAGTTAAATATACCTGATAACGACATCACTGGCTAAAAATGCATCATATTGATGGGATAATTTTCGCACTTGTTTTTTATCTTTATTAAATTTTTTTAAATCATCAATTGTCATGCATGGTATATTATTTGCACGAGCTTCATCACAATGACGTTCATCTCCCAATACACAAACGGCAAACTTTGGTTTTGGTGTATGACGTAAACGAACTGTACCACTAAAGCGTTTATCACGGCTTGGATCAAAATTTTTTAACGCTATTTGAAGTTCCACTGTTTCAACAAATTTACGCTTTTTTGTCTAAACATAAAGAAATCCATAATATTTATTTCAACATTGAAATAGTAATCTAGAAAAAGCCAGTATAAAAGGTGTACCTCGTTGGCATACGTTAGCACATTTTGTGTTGTTTCAAATAACATGTCCTACAACGGAAAGAATAATAATGTAAAGTGGTTTGTAAAAACAGTTTAGATCCTTCAAATTACCTTTGTTACTTTGGACGACATGATAAGATAGTTTTTCTGTTGACGATTTTAAAATCTAGAAAGAATAAAGAAGATACACTTTTAAAATAAGTCCCATGTAACAGCTTAGTCAGTTAATTTTCTCGACTTTATTCTTCTACTGAAGCTACTGAAAGTCGAGCTATTTAGACAAACCATGCACTTCGATTAAACTGTTATAATTACACCTTTTTCTTGACAAAAAAATCTCTTCAAAAAGTATAGTTCTCTAAAAACTACTTGAGACCAGACATGTAGCATTTTGCACAAGTTTTCCAAGCACAGCTATTCAAAAGAGAATACTAGAACATAACAAGTGAGAACACAAAGTTAGCTCTGGCATAAATTGTATCCTGTTACTGATTTGGAGATATTCCACGAAAATTTTGAAATTCAGCTTAATTTCAAGACAAATGTGAGCTTTGATTTAAGTTCAACCTTAACGATAGCTCATCCTGTTGTACAAAAAAGATTTAGAATAAAGGTAGAACTTGAGGTGTGCCTAAATTCAGAAGAAATTAGAAAAAATTAAGATAAGTATAGAGACTTTGATTTAATTCTACATTATAGCAACACAGTACACAAAAAATAGCCAATGGTTCGGGATCGATCCTTCTATCAGCTCTTAAACTCATGAACAATTAACTGTCGACTAAATCTTAGTCAGGGATTGACTTAAGTCATGGTATTGCATTTTAGGTGTTGATAGAAGTCTTTGTTTTCATTTAAGTTCGCCTTAACTCTACAAAACATGATCTTAAATTTAAGCATTGGCTTGAGACATCTCCAGGACTTAAGTCAATGCTGTAAAACAACACACTGAAGCAAACTGAATGTTGACTGAAATCTATGCTTAAGTACATAAACTTGGCAATATTGATAACTTAAAGCTCGTTTCAAAAGTAAAAACCTTCAAAGATTTTGTAGAGAACCATTTTTTTTACAGAGTAAGTATGTGTCACAATGTGACACACGAAATAAAATTGAGTTTTGAG
This sequence comes from Didymodactylos carnosus, assembly GCA_905250885.1. Classification (NCBI taxonomy): domain Eukaryota; kingdom Metazoa; phylum Rotifera; class Eurotatoria; order Philodinida; family Philodinidae; genus Didymodactylos; species Didymodactylos carnosus. The sequence goes on along the minus strand of CAJNOQ010005355.1, from coordinate 12,147 downwards.
GGAATCGATCGATTTGAAAGAAAAGTGAGTATAGCACAATGTCTGACCTACACTACCATATACATCAAAGTCCTAATTTAAAACCTGTCGATGTATTTTAACATTATTCCCATTTTTTCTGTACAGCATTAAGCTGAGAAGCGATCATTCTTTGTTGTTTTAATATTTTGTTAAAATAAGTTATACATAAAAATTTACCGGAATTATAAAATAACTTAATTTTATTTAAAAGCAGATATTTAAGATATTTATGGTTAAAGAGTGACAAAAATATTGGGGCATGTCCAACTGTGTACTTTGAGTACACAATTGATCAAAATGGTTTCAATTATTATACGTTCATACGCCTACAATAAACTACATGCAACTTTTCTCATAAAAGCTACGAAATTTTGATAAAAAGTCATAGAATATGCCAAATCAGTCGTATAAAAAATTCGACATGAATCAAGTTTTAATTAGAACAAACCATAATTCTCAGCGCCACAGCATGAGTAATCAATGAATTAAAAAGAAAAACACTACTGTTATTTCCTTATTATTTTATTTGAAAATATGACAAAAAAATTCAAAAAGTCAAAACTTTGTTCGTTTAGAATAAAACGATTTCACGATCTGTGTACTTCATTAACCATCGTTCTCTAATTGGCACAATAAATAAACTTTTTACTTGATTAGTTTTCTAGAATCTTATAAAATAAAACTCAACGCTCAGTTCACTTCTTGGCAGCCAATTAATTGAATACTTTGTATGCAAATATCAATATGAATCAATTAATAAGTTCAAGTAGGAGCTTTATCTTTATTTATTACTTTTACTTGTTGTGCTGTCAATGCAATTTCATGCTCTGATATTATTTTTTCACATTCATCTATAATAGTTTTAGAATTATTTAATTCATTCGTTACCAATTGTGAAATTGCTTCTTCATTTGTTTGTAATACTGATTCAATAGAACTATTAAGGAGACGTTCAATTGATGATAGTAAAAAACGTAATTTTACTAGTTCTGTTTTCATTTCTGTATATGTCAATCTATCTTCAACATATTTATTCCAAATTTCTTGTTGAATATGACCAGCTCCTTCCAATTTCAAAAATTGTTCCAATGTCGTAATCATTTTATTTATATGTGAACAAAAACGTTTGGATAATTCTGAATAATAATAGAGAGTTAACTTGAAGAATGATGATGATGAATTAGTTGACAATATGGCAGCTTCTCTGATACACTCGAATCCGGTACATGAAAACATTTGATTTGTTTTCATTTGATCTGTTACTGAAGTTGTCGTTGAAGGAGAGAAAGGAAGAAGATTATCAGATTTTTTATCGGAAGATTTATTTGTAAATAATCCAAAAGCCCCCATCAAAATGTGAGAAGGTTTCAAATGACGAATAAAGGAAAAGCGGCTATAAAATACCATCTAAAAGGTGGCAACAATTAATTAATTAACATAGGATTCCATACTAAAATGCACTGCTTGTTATTTCTAGAATCCTACTTGAGTTCATAATTTCAAGAACAATTTTCGTATCTAATCAAATCGAAGAGAATAACATTTTCTGTCAAGAAAAAATAATTATTTTCATGAAGTGACAACATATAGAGCTTGCAAACAATTAAAATGAACCACAAAGATAAACAGAAAAGACCAGTGTGAGAGACGATCTCCTTTTGTTGAAATCGAATTTATTGTCGACAGAACGATAATATAACAATAAACAGTATCGCCTATAACGGTTTCATTACAGTATAGCACGCTTGTTTAGATCAATTATTACGTCAATGGATCATAAACCAAACATATTAATTTCTTAACGAAAATAACTTGCATTATCCAATTTAAATTTGAATTCTGTCAAAAAGCAATGTTAATTACAGCGCATCGAAGTCGACAAAAAAAAAAAATTGTTCTTACGAGGAATATATTATCTTGCTAGAAAGAGATGTTTCATTAACAGCAATGGTGGTTGATCTTCGTAGAGCTCTTGGGCACATGCTTTCAGTTGAAAGTCAGAAAATTCGCTTTTCTAATAATAGAAGTATATTTTTCTCAATAATAAAAGCGAAATTAAAAAATCGCCTACATCTATAATACGATTCATGTTTTGATTTTCAAATAAAAATATTCTAGATCCTATGTTGAACAGAAAAACTATATTCTAAAACAAATGCGAAACTGACTTAAACATTCGGTAAATCTGCCATTTTAAACCATACATCATAAGTGAAATAATTTTATGAAGTAGAAAAGTTGCTTTCTCATATGAACCGTACTACAGGTCGTTTTTCTACTGATAAAATTTCAGTCTCTTTTATCCACAGTAATTAACTAAGGAAAAATTGTATAAAATAATCTATTTGGATATTTTGACCCTGTGTAAAATAAAGCTAAAAAGATAAATTGTCCGATCTGATTAGTTGAGCCGCCATCTTCACTGACCAGATCTGACAATTTATCTTCTCTTACACTCATTTTCTTAGTAAAAAGATATTTTCTGAAAGTAAACCTTTTAGGCTACATTATGTTGACTAAACAAAATTGAATGAACAGCTTAAAAATATTTCAGAAATATAAACAAACAGAAACAAACAAGAACTCTGTAAACATTATAATCAAAAGCTCTTATGAAACAACAGAAAATGTAAAATTTATATATTATCATCTTTTAATTCATCTGGCATAGTTATTATTCCAGTACTTAACCATTCCGATACTTGTTTCTTCCATATTGGTCGTTCTTCTAATGGTGGAAAACCATCTTGTTTTGCCATTGCATTTCCTCGTCGAAAGCGTTCAATAGCTGCCTAAAATTAAAGAAAATGAGATATCAGAAATAAATGAAGTAAAAATAGATATCACACTAGAATAAGCGTTTAACAATCGACTTTGGTGTTTTTTTCTGTAGAAAATCTCCCCATTACCTCACAAGAAAATAAAACTAATATTTTTAGAAGAGACAATTTTAGGCATGCACCAATTCTAAAATTGGTTTTTTTGGTGCATCTGCAAAAATAATTGTATATCTCAAATTATTTGTTACCAATTTCTATCCACAATGTAGGATTATAACGTCAACTTTTTCCTACAAAATCCTATTTGGAAATTTTGCGTCAGCATTAAAATTAAACATTATTTTTAAAAAGTGGAATAGAAATCGGCATTGGGGAGATTTGATCGAAATTGGTTAATATTTTCCTTGTTTTCACCTTCGCAAATGCAAGTACAACAATACTTCATTTTGTAGATAAAAACTTGCTGAACAACCGTATATATGCAACAAAACATTTAAAACAAAACGTCTTAGACATTAGAAATTTTTTTCAATAACCTTCAAAAAAGAACTGATGTATGCCTAGACAATTTCAATATTAAAAAACATATTTAATTTCAGTTAAGAAAATATTATTGCACTATGACATGTCTAAACACTTTAAAATGATGCATTATGTCCAAATCAAAAGAATAAATGATCAACATTTCATCCAGAAAAAACATGATTTTTATCATCACACTACAAAAGTTTAATTAAACATTGACTAGTGCAAATACGTAAAATAAATAATCGTTGTGAAGTATTTTGTACATGTGATGTCAACGATTGACAGTAAATAAAACATGAACTATGTGAATAGCAAGACAAAGTTCTATTTTTCACGTATCATTCATAATTGAGACAATTGTTGATATGAATTCTTAACATTGTGTATAAAATAGAAATTGTGGTAAGATTCATTTCATTGGCACACATTGTGATGGTAATAAATTTAATTGAATAAAAATATTTTTTGTTGACTATTAATCTCAATAATGCAAATTTGTAATCGCAGTCAGTACCTGTGATTTTTCAGTCAATTGTTTGATTTGTATAGGTTATGAATAAAAAAAAAGCAAAATATTCGCATTTTCAGCCTTCTTCAAGCAATTTTTTCAGTATTATGAGGTGAATAATCGCACATTTGTTTATGTATTGAGTTTTTAACAGGATTTCGCTTTCAAATATCAATCGCACCTCATTTTAATATACGGCGGTTTGTTTGTTGTCTATTTGACACATTTTATGTATTCTTCGTCCTCAGTTCTTCAAGTTCTTGTTTTGTCAAATTTTCCATAATCATTCAATTTATTTAGTTACTATTCGCTAGAGAAATTTTAACTCGGCCATTTTTTACTTTTCCAGTTCAACTATTCCTTGATGATAATCATTTGATAATAATTTTTTCATTATTTGAATGTTCATTTATCGTTTTATCTTCAAATAATAATCATCTACGTTTGTCCTTATTGAGATATTGACATTTTTTTATGATGTTAATTCATTTACTTATTTCAAAATAGTTTTGTTGTAAACATATAAAAATATTCATTTGTTAACTCGTTGTTGAATTCATTTAATAATTTATACAAAAGCAATTTTGTCGATAATCATGTGTATTATTTGGTTAAGTTTGTTAGTTTGTTGACCGTTTCTTTACTCAATTGATTTCATCCTCTTTCGCATTTGCTACTATTTTTCAGCAATTGTTTGTTTATTTTCATTCCTTTCATATGTCTCTATGTTTTCATCTCATCATTGACCATCATCGCGACGTGGAAAAGTTTTCGTGTTGTTATTGCTGCTGCTTTATTAAAAAAAAGGTGCGCTGGAATCGGTGGTGAAAATTACATCGGATTGAAGAATAGAAATGGCAAACAAAAGGATGGAGGAAAGAACAGAAAAAGGAGGATGTGAACTAGTATTGTGATTGTGACTGTATTTTTCTTTTTTAGTATATCTGAAACGTAAATTTTAGTGAACGTATATCAAGAGATTTATTATTTTGCGTTTTTATCTTTTTTTTGTGCCTTTTCTAAGAATTAGAAATTATAGAAGTTCAAGGAAAAATTTATCTATAAACCATCGATTCTACAACTTGCTACAGAAAAGTAAATTTTTCTGTATTTACAGTAGGTGATATCAACAGGTAAGAAATACTTTTTATGTTGAATATTATAGTTCTCAGCAGTGTTAATCGTTTTTTGTCTATCAAACTATGTAAAAAAAATAGGTTTCCAAAATATGTCTCAAAAATCAGAGCAGTTGAAAATAAGGGAATCAAGTACACAAGTAATTCACAACATGTAACTAGACAAAATTCTAAATTACTTACCCAAAATTTCTTACACGTTTTATAATTGTCTACCTGAAGGCGACATGAGTTAATATCGTAACCATACATGGCTAAACATCTTTCAGATTTTTCTGATTCCTAAAATAGTTAAAATGGTAAGTAGAAAATTTTTTCAACAATTTCATCCAGAGAGGATAATATACATAAAATTTTACATGAGTTTAAAGTTCGTAGTATTTAAAAGTCAAAAATATTTTGTTAAATGTCGTTAGATTATCCATCCACTAAACGTAATAATTACTTTCAAACAAGGGTTTAATGCTTCTTGTCGCTGTCGAAAAATGGTTTTTCGCTGTTCAATGGGTAGTTCTTGATATCTGTATAAACCTGGTTTATACGCTTGTGAAACACTATCTGAAGGTAAGTTTTCTTTAGAAAATGAATTGGATGAAGACGGTTTATTATCGTTCGTTGTTGTTTTTGACATCTATAATACGAAGTACGTTTTTTTATTCTTCTATGAAATGAAGATCACACATTATCTTATAGTAAACAAAATTTATAAACAACGAAAATTGAAGTGTTACCAATGTATGCTTATTGCAATCAATGCTTTCTTTTTTATATTATCACACAAAATCAAAGTAGATTAGAACGAAATAACTGATGAAGTAACTTACATTGATCGATTTAAGAAAGGAAAAGTTAGACTTAGATTTAATATTTTATTTTCGTTCTTTGACTTGAATTTCTCTCAGATGTATACAATTTTTCAATTTGGTTGTTAAAGTCTGCAATAAAAGTATGTAGAGACAAGAGTGATTTAGTATGTATTCTGTTTTTATAAGATTTTTTGTTCACTGTAAAGACTGCATAACAATTCCTCAGGTGAATGTACTCAACCATGAGTACTCAGTGTAGTACTCTGCTGAAAAATGCGATGAGTACTCGTGCAATTTTTTAATCATGAAGTGAGTACTCATGTGACTTCTGTTGAGCATTTCTTTCGAAAATATACTCATTGATTACTCATGCACAGATGTTTGAGTAAGTCGTACTCATGTTATGAGTATTTTCAGTAGGGCCAGTAGAGGCGTTTTTTTTCTACTTTAGAAAAAATTTTGCATTTTTAGAAACAGATTCTTTTATTTACTCTTCCAAATTTTCACCAGAAATATAACCAACTGTAGAAGAGATTCATATACTCGAAGATACTAATAACATAACATGCATAGTATAACATACAAAACACTTTCTTTCAATGATTAAACACAGAAGAACATTTCAGAAGAAAAATCAAACAAATCATGACCAAGTGGACAGTTTCCCTCAATAATGGAAAATTTTCGTTTTTTCCCAACGAACCTGAGAAAATTTTCTTGCATTGTGAATGAGTTTCACAACGTCTTCATAGTGACTCCTTTCAATTCTGATTTCTTCAGGACAGCCCTGAAACAGACTTAACAATAACAATAAATGGGCGTTGCTAGGAATGATGAAAAACAACTTTTGAAAGAAACAAAAAGAATAACAAAATGCACCGAGCTGATGAAACGCCAAAAAAAAAGAAAAACAAATTCTTTGTTTGAAACAGATCAGATCATAAACAGGAAAAAGAAAAAGTGAAAGCTTCGAAAAAATCTCTTATTACTACGTTATAACATTTTATAAACGGCTATCTTCTTGATCAAACTCCAGCACCGGTGCTGTAGGTGGTGGCGATACGTCATCTGATGGATGAAATTCTGAGAATTTACGCAGAGAATTTTCATTAGACTCATTCTTCGAATTATTAGTATTATCTGTTCCAAAATATCTGTCACCAAAGTTTCCCAACCCTGGACAAATGAAATACTGAGCATCTAAGTGTTCATCACATGCAGTCGCAATAATCTTCACTTTGTTAAATGCATAGCCAATAGTTTGTACACCTGAAATTAAAAAAGAGACATATATTCCATTTCTAGTCTAGAACCAAACCGTGTCGAAAAAGTTCACTAAAAATCTGATAAACCACATCAAAGACTAGTAGTAGCCTGTAGGGTTTTATTGATCTAATACACGGGTACTAACAACATTTCAACGAATGTTACCTTGTTTCGATACAAGTAAAGATAATAATGCAATTTTTTCTTCATCAACATTATGATCTAATAGAACACGGATAGCCATCATCGCTGCGGCACCTGTAGCCACAGTGGCATCTAATATAAACACATACGAATCACTTATATCACGTGGCAGACGAAGATAATGAAGCTAAAACCAACTAACACAAATAAAATAAAGCAAATAAAATTAACGCAATCAAATCATACTTCTGGTTCACCAGTCAACTGATTTGTTTGTATTAGAATTTTTCCTATTTTAACATCTTTATAAACTTCGATCAATGCTGGCTCAAGACATTCGCCAGCGCGTACAATCGATACACCACAGACCTTCAAATAAACAAAACAATCTGAAAGTGCCATCACTGAATTTCTATGAATGTTTAAATGCTTACTCGTGCATTCACATGTTTTTTGCCTTGGTAAGATAAACCTTGCTGTGTCTCAACTGTTACATCCTAAACAAGTAAACAAGAGCCAAACTTGACATTCATATTACATTATTCTTATATACTTCAAATGGGAGTAGGGTTAAAGCGTATTCAGTACATAGCCGCATCAAACGATTTGAATAAAATATAAATTCGTCTCGACCCGTTTTATGATTTCTAAAGAAATAGATCAATTTTTATGATTGAGACGAAGAATACAAAACGGGCAGTTTACCGTATAATCGTGTGTAAATATTTGGTCTGCAGTGTCTGTTCAAGTAGATAAAATGATTGTGGCATAGGAAGTTCTTTAAGAAATTCGAATCTGTGGGCTATTTCTGAACGAACTTTAAGACCACGCTAAAAATAGAACAAAATGATTTCATGAGATTAATGCACTAGTAAAGACTAAAAAAGGAGAAATCAACAATTAGACCAATTATGTCGAACCATGTCATTACAGGATTTAACAAAGTTTTTATTTTGATAAAACATAATGTAGTGTTCGCAGAAGAAGATTGAATTAAGTAAGATGAATTTGAACCTTGAGACTTAATAATAATACGCTATTCTGTTTGGTCACCATTCCGTTACTATTTTCCTAACTGATATCCATTATTTGAATTCAATAATCTCTCTAAACTGATCCCTGTATTAATTTTCAAATGTTTTATGCTTACTTTTTGAAGTTCTCGATTGACATGATTCACAATCAAATCGATCGCAATTTTATTTTCGCCACCTAAACAAATAAAACAAAGAGAAACCTTTTTTTGTTGTTGTCAACATCTTGGCTTTAAACTAACACTCATCTACCTCTTGGAACTATCAAATCTGCATAGATCATCGTTGGTGCTATAAAATTGTCATAACTTGGTTTAACAAAACGTGTGTATTGTTGAATGACGCCATCAATTTCTCTTCCACGTTCAGTAATATCACGCTCCAAACGTCGAGCAAGGCGAATATCAGCATCCGTATCAACAAATACTTTCATATCTAAAAGCTGAAAAGAACATGCAAAAACAAGAAAACAACACAACCGTTCAAATATTTAACGGTGTTTAGTAAAATGGGATTTCTACAGTGGTTTAGTTTACTTACACTAATGGGATTCTCTTCTCTTAGTTCATTTTTTCATTGGCAAACTCAACCGGTGATGGAATATAGGAAGAAAATCAGTGACTAATTTCATATAATGTAACTTACTTCACGTATTTCTTTGCTAGCAAAAGCCATAATGCCTTCAAATATAACAACGTTAGCACCGTATAGCGTTTTCTGTGAAAACAAAAGATCAAACATAATCAATCCATTGAAACACTTTATTTTCTACCACTCACCGTATAATTTTCTCTTGAATGTGTTTGGAAATTATACAATGGTATTTCAACTTGTTTTCCATTTTTTAGATTTTTTAATGTTTCTAATAGACGGTTAAAATCAAATGCATCTGGATGATCGAAATTATAATTGTTTTCATTAGCTTGTTGATGCTGTTCATCTGATAGAACCTTGAAACAAATAAAATACACTATAAGTACTTTCAACATTGAATTTTTGTTAACGCAAAACGTACTTTATAAAATGAATCCATACTTAGTAGAGACACCCATGGCACATTTAATTTTTCAACGATACGTTTAGCCACAGTTGTTTTGCCTGATGCACTACCACCACAAATACCTTAATTAGATACAAAACTATTTGTGATTGATCATAATAATCGTGGACTTTATGATAATGTTTACCGATAACAAATGCTTCTTTGGTCTCTCCACTGACATCATACCACGGTGGTCTTCCTCGATAAATTAAAGAAGTATATATGATACAACGTGAGTAGAGTTTACGAGATTGCTTACCTGCTGTATAAATTGGATTACGATTATTATAAAAAACGCGATCTTCTTTCGAACGACTGGTTGTACGTTGTCTTCGTAAGCGAGCAGTAGCCGCCTTTCCCGCTGATGATGATCGCCGTGTGTTTTTAAAACTAACTGTTCGTGAGTATTGTGACGAATTTGATAGCTCAATAGAACGAGAATCTTGAAATATTTCATCGTCATTGTCACTACTGCAATAGAAAGAAAAACAGGTCTGAGGTAAAGTAGCGTAATAGTCAAAGCGTAAGAATGTAAATAATAAGGTTGCAAGATCGAATCTGTCGCTGCTGTTTCTTCCGTTATCTTCTTTGACGCTAATGTGGACAATGAAGACAAAAAATAAACAGCTACAATAAACTGACCGATATTTAGGCAAAAACGTTGTTTTCTAATGTTTGTTGTTTAGTTGGTTGGTTACATTATATTAGATAAAAACTCATGCATTTCAGACACTTCATGAACTCAACACTAAGTCTAGAATTCATTTCCTCTAGACATGGGCGGAACCATCCTGATCCCGACGGGAATGGGAATGGTACCGGGACCAAAAAAACCTTTTTAATGGTGGATCAGGGCTGGAACCAAGGATTTTTTTGACAAAAAGCAAAAAATTTACGTTTTCTCCACACTTAAATATAATTTTTTCCGGGATCGGGACGGGACTGAAAAATGTTTCCGAGACCGGGATCAGGACTGAAAAACTTTGGTCCCGCCAATATCTAATTCCCACTCCTATGAAATAAACCAATTAATCAATTTAAACATTGAAAAAATAATTCTTATTTCACTTTTTAAAACCTCTTTATGTAAGTCTTCCTGCAATTATGCCATGTACCGAAATGTAAAAAATGTATTTGTTTGTTTATCAAAATAAATCATATCAACCAAATAGAGAAATTTTAATAGTTTCTGCAGCGAATCAAACACTCAATGGCGTTGAGAAATTTTTTAACAACGCTTTGACTTGGAGAGCCTGAATCTGCAATTCGTTTTGATTGAACATGCTTTTAAAATTTCTCAATTTTGATGATATGAATGAAAGTATTAAACATAAAATAGTTTTCAGTTCAGGAATTGGATTTCAAATAAAAGTTCTTAATGAACTCGTAACGATAATTCTGTTTCCTGACCATATATAACACTGATATTTCAATGTATTAATAAAAAATAAGTTGCCTACCTAGTGTCATGTTCTGAATAATAACTATTGATGATTAGCATTTGCCGATCAGATATTGACTTTTCGCCGAAAGACTTTATATCATTAATGATACTGTTAATATCTTTTGTTTCCATAGTAAGAGAATAGTTTTAGAGTTTACGTGTATAATTTCAAAATGAAACAAGAAATTAGCCTTCTCACTTACTCGGCCTTTTTCTTTTTTTTCTTCTTACAAACCGAACCTGATGCAATCGCGTCTACAAAGCGAAATTATATGACACACATACACGTTACAGACATACTTTCATAGGAATAAAAAGTAGAATATCTCTAATAAAAATGCTTTCAATATTCTCTTTTCTTTCTCTCTAAAAAAGTGGACAAATTCCTCTATATGAATATATTTTAGCAGGAACGGTTATTATATCTTTCTCTATAACGTAAAACCTTGGTGTGCTTTTTCTATTCTTTTTTTCTTTGCTACTTCGATTGGTTTTTCATGCAGTCAGCGAAAAGGACAGGTGGCTCCTTGTCCTCTTTCATTGATACCAGGTCTTTATAAAAAAAAATTCAATCACTCATGACAGAGTCTTGCATTCCTAAACGAACAATGTTTGAAGAAAATAACAATGATCCCATGGAAATATTTTTCCTGGATGAAGCAAAAAAATAAGCAGTTTCAGGAACGGTTTGTGACTAAAATTTATCTTGTCTAATCAAAAGGAAAAGTCAGAATCAATAATCATTGGCAAGTATCTCGGCATAAAAATTGTCAATACAATTATTAAATACTCTTCCCGGATCAATTTAGGAGAGACTAAAAATGTTTCAGATTAAAGCTCAGAAAGTCATAGTTCCATTTTTTATGTAAATAAAATGCTCATCAGTACAAGAGAAAGGTTACAGCTCAATAGCAGCATCCTTCTTCGAACGAAAGTTTTCATTAAATAATAAATAGGAATGATCAAATTTAGCTAGACTCATTTAACCAGTGATTCTATAAATGACTGAGATTATTTTTAATTTTTGTTAATCTTAAACAGTGATTGATAGTAAGTCAACATAGTAATAAGAGGATATCTAACTTTTTTTTATATTAACAAAATTTATTAGAATAGTCATATTATAAAGAACAGCTTCTACATGTTTTTTAACTACTATGGCTAATAATTTTTAACGTTTACTATTATGATTAATAATGATACTGGTATTATTTGTTTCTGAGTAATATTGTTAAATGAATGATGATTGATGTGTCATGAATTTATAGATAGTAAGTTATAATAGAGTAAGTTGGGGTAATTCTGGGCGGTCTCTCGAATTTTCACAGTATTTTGAGCGTACCTGAAGCATTTTTACTCGGGAAAAAACGACACTTCGCAGGTAGATAGACCGAACATTTCTCTATCTACTAGTGTAAAAATCTTGTTAAAGTTCAAT
>CAJNOQ010005354.1:0-15487 GCA_905250885.1 Didymodactylos carnosus | reverse complement strand
GAAATTTGATTATGATCTAGTTTTGAGAGACGTTTCTTCAAAAGAAAGTTTTGGAAAACACGACTTATTCCGATTTTTGACGTTTTAATGACGTTTTAAAACGTCACCCGTCCCCAAAGGGTTAAAACTATCATTGTTGACGAAGTTGGAAAAATAAATAATAATACGTAAAAATTTAATTTTCTAGTGCACCGATGTCATCTCGTCGTAGCAATGTACCGCAATTGCCTCGCGTACCAAACCCTGCTGTTATTTTAAATGAAACAACAAATGGTCATAATCGACCACCATCAGCTGGAGATATTCTACGACGAAACACACTTGCATCCAGGAAACTGAATCGATCTAATTCAGAGAAGACAAACGGTCATCCTCAGCCACCATTAACAACAAATGGAGCTACCTCAAATCTTCCTCCATCTAGTCAAACGTCATCGGTGAGTTGGTAGGTTCTAAACAAAATTATTGAAATAATCATAAACACAGATACACAAAAAGGATCGACAACAAAACAACAGATCAAAAGCAAAATACAAATAAAATGTACACGAATGATGGGATAAAATTCACGGACTTGCATACGTGAGACAAACGTATTTACTTTTAGGTCGAGTGACCCAAAAGTAAATACGTAAGAGTTCTAATTTATCAAGGTGTGATGCATGTATTCATTGTTCTTTCTTCGCTTCTTACATCTCTTGGTCAAACTAACAGACTGTTTTTCCTTCGGCATAAGTCAAGAGGAAAACTTTCGGATTAATAAAAAATCTTTAATTAAAAGTTTTTTTACACAACTTTCTGAATATGTGTTTCTTTTAACAGAACGTGAACAATCATAATAATACAAATAATTCATTAGAAGAAATGAGTTTATCGTTCATGAAAGGTGAGGGAACGAATATAAATCAAAAGCTATTTGATCTATGAATGTTTTACTTCATAGTTTCTTCTGTGAAACCACCTACTGACAATACTGCCTCAGGAAATCAACACCAAAATACAACAAAAAAAAAGGTAAACATTAGATTTTCATCTCCAAACAGGTCTGATACTAATATTTTTTATAATATTCGAAAACAATTTATGATGTACTTTCTTTTTTAAAATCAATTCTTTGTTTCAGACAGTTTACATTTATAAATAGTTATTGTTTTTTAGCCTGGAACAATAATAGATTACCGAGCCATTATTAATGATACACTGCGAGGGAATACTGATGATAATGGTGATCCAGCAGAGAGATTATTGAAACCATTGAGCGGTTTTGTAGTAAGTATAGTGATCATTGTGAAAGCGTGTGATAACAAGTTCTTTCCATTTTTAGGGTTATAACAGTGAGTGGAGAGAATTAGCCGAAGTTGTTAGTAGGGTATGTTATCTGTTTATTACATTGATTAGAATAGAATGGTTGATAAAAATATTGTCTATCAGTCTGTTATTGGTGGTATCAATTCTTAGACCTCTCATTAAATATGTTTTCACGATCTCATCTCTGATAGCCCACGATAATTAGAGGAGAACGCTGACTGATTAGAAATCCTGGCGTTGTCGTTATAACTCATATATATTTACCCGAAAGATCGCAAGTCTCGTTTTCTTGAGTGGAAACATCCAAGTTCAAAATGTTGATTTGTTTCTTTTTATTAATAACAACATATGTAATAAGAAAAAGTATTAAAACAAATACGCTGGAGTGAAAACTAGCTCCTATTGTTGATCACAGAGTCAACAATAAATCTAATTTCAGATAAGTTTCTTGAGAAGATGTTCTATTCTAATCTTCAAGATACCACAGTTTATCGAATTCCATTATGACATGATAAAATTCATAAAATTCAAAAGTGTAAATAGAAATTTCTATTAAAAATTTTAAAAATATCCAAGTTTTTGGATAGCACAAAGCTAGAATAATCAGAAGTCAGATATGAACACGACTCGTTTTCCCTTTATTGCAATGAATTTGATCTATTTCATTGACTTTATCTTTCTTACTTTAATTTTAAAAAACATATATTTTTCTTTTTTCTCTTCGTTACAAATATATTCCTATATAAAAGCGCATACTTTTCTCATATTAAACAAAACAAAGACTATTTCGGGCGATGTTACGAAATATCTTCAAGACTAACGACAACAAAACAAATAGAAAAAAAAATCGAGCGTGCGCAAACAAATCTTAAAGCACAAAAAATTTGGACAAAACAAAACAACACTAGACAAAAATCTTTTGTTTATGACACTGCGTTCTATAGTAAAAACAACAAATATGAAGATCATACCACAAAAAAATAAACGTTATAAAGATGAATGAGTGTGCAAGCAAAGCCCTCCCCCTCCCCACCCCCCCAAAGAAAATTTTATCCGGAAGATACAGTTGATAGGAGAGAACATATATATATATATATATAAAAGAAAAGAAGAATTTGGTGGCGTTCAGGAAATCAAAAACTCATTCATTTTGGGCCTCTTTTTTAAAGAGAAGAAAAGAAAAATAAAGTAGACAAGAAAAACCAAACAAAAAAACAGTAATAAAAAAGTCGTTGCCTGTACAAACGATATAACATAAGATGTATACAAGAGACAGAGAGAGGTAGTCTCTTACATTTCTTCTTTAATCATATCAGAATCAATTGGACCAGATAATATATTTACATTAGGTGTGACAAAATTATGATGTTGTTGTTGATCAACATTTGTCGATGTTGATGTTGGCGTATGTGGTGGATGATGTTGATGTTGTGGTGGTGATGCTGATGATGTAGATGACGATGTTTGTGGCATAACAGAAAATTTGACAAATACTTGTTGTTCATTTTTTGGTTGTGTATCGGTTGATAACGTGACCGTAGCTGGTCGTAATACTGGTAATGTTTTAAACATGGCTTCGTAAGGTGAACGTTTTAGTTCTAGATTTTGGTTTGAATTTAACGTTAATTGAACAAATTTTAAACCATACGACCATCGTGGATTATTATTAACAAACATCCATGCAGCAATCATACTTCGAATTTGTTCATTACGTAATTTTGTTGTATCACGTGATTGTGTTGAATCATCATGAAACAGACGTATACCGGGCCATACAGCTTCTAATGTTTGTTGAACAGTATTATTTTCGATTTGTAAATCAACATTTGATTGCAAGACTAGAGGTGGACCAAATATACAAAAAATATCCATCAGATTTGTTGCTACTTCCAAAGCTGCTTTATTTTTCAATGGTCGTAATTGTGTAAATTTTGTCAAATAATCTTGATAAACTAGTACATAAAAATATTCACCATCATGAGCATTTTGCAAATCAATCATATCATATTCACATAAACGATTCATCAAATGTGTTACTGTTGGATATGATGAATTTGCTACTAAATTCAAAGAAGAAGAATATAACGATGAGACTTAATGAAGTAGACTACTGTTGTCTATCAATATTATTACCTGTCGAATTAAAAACTTGTTGTATGTTTGTACTGTGTGGGTCAACTGAATGGGTAGATGGGATGGATGCTGAAGATGTTATCGGTGTTGTTGTCGTCATAGATGTGGTATTTGACAATAATGATGAATTATTTTGAACACATTGATCATGTTCATGTTTGATTTGTTGATGTTGTTGTAGTGGTTGCTCAGTATCATCATTATCTGCTTCTTCCGTACTAACACGAAGTCTTTTACGACGTTTAACACAATAGTCACACATTTTTAAATATGTTTGAATTACTTCGCGGGGTATATTCGCATACTGTTTTGATAATATTGGCCATAAACGATCACGTCCACCATGATTCATTTTTTTATGGGTAAAATCAATAATATCAAACATCTCCTCGATTGATACGAAAAATCGCATTTCTTTTTCATCATCTGTTCGTGATGCTACTAAACGTTTTTTCCCATGTACTTCAACAATATCAAAACGTTTAATACGTCTATAATCTTTTGCTGTACGATCACCTGGTTCTTTATCTTTTGCTAGTAATGCTTCTTGTAATATTTGATTTAAGCGCTCTTGAGAATAGACACTACGACGCTTTTCAATTGTTTTTATAAACGCATCACGTTTGGTTGACATTTTGGAAGAGATTGAAACGAAAACAACTAAAAAGACAAAAATGGAAGCATTCTAGAAAACGGGTACAGACGATTGTTTTGTGGGTAAAATCAAAGCTTTTTCATTCAATTATCAACTATACAACATATAAGCAAGATTAGTTTAGTTTAACTTCAGATGTTTTTCCATCCTTACTACGTTTATCTTAAGAATCTCTATGTATCTAAACTAGGTATCTCATACATTATATTTAACACGTGCTTTCTTTCTTGCGTTCTATCTACATATTATATATATGTATACCAAAAGATAGGGAAATGTCATATAAGCAAAAAAAGTGTAATTGTTCATAAAAAGCGATTTTAAATCAGGTATAATAACTTGTGTTCACTAGAGATGTTTTACAAATTGTTGAAACATAGTTCTTCACATTAATAGAAATGATCTGAAAGTGCTGAACTTAAGAGTGGAACTCAGTTCATATTTTAACATAACATCTGATATTTTTTTTGCCTATCGAAGTCAATCATCTAATTCTTTTTATTAAAAAACACGCGTATTTCGCTTACTTACACTGAAAAAAGTCAGTTACAACTTCTTTTCAATAGTTGGACATCTTTTAAAACTTCTTTGCCACCGTTTATTCAGTGCTGTGTTACATCGACATCCTCAATCTCCTCAAGCTATAGATTCAGTATTAAAGAATGTAACTCTGAAATATGGACACCTCAATAAACCTCTATCGTCTGAGATCTTTGTGAACATTTTATTTGTTCAGGTATATCGGAAGCAACTTTTTTCCGGAAGTTCGTTCTTATAGATAAATCTGAAATCGACAGAAAATTTTACGTTTCAAAAATGTTTTCTAATCTATATTTATTCTAACTGTCAATGACTAGAATCAACAAATTTGTGGTTATGAATCATATGTATTCATATATATTAAAAAGTTTAGGAAAGGTAAACGCATTCTAAAAAGCACAAACTAATCTTTTTCTCACAAATTCAAAAGGTCATTCTGTTTCTCACAAATCGGTGCAAATAGAACATGTTCATAATATTGTTGTACTGTAAAATATAAGATAAATATTATGAAAGAGTTTTTTTCTTTGCTTTAGCTTCTAATATTGTTTCATCGCACCTATGAGCTCTTGTTGATCAATTAAAGTTTGAGTAAGAAAAGATGAACGAAGTATTACATTGCATACTCGTTCAGTTATGTGAACTTCGTTATACATTTTATTTCAAGTCATTTCTTTTATCATTGACTATTATTTAATAGGTTATTTTCGAACTAGGTTCATTATTTCTTCTGTCACGTAACTCCAGATAGATTTTGTTTTAGTTTCTTCTGTCATCAACAATGTTCTAAGAACATCCTGTTGCAGATTAGAATATATGAAATCGATCGTCACCAATTATTTCGTTAACTAATTAATTAATTTATCTCGTCTTATTTGTGTTGTCATTATTGTCTTTTATTTTTAAAGAATTAGAAAATAAAAAAAAGAGTTTATCGTCTCTATCGAACAACAGGACATGGTGATACAGGTCAATTTATCTCATTTTTATGGGTAATTTTTTTTATTTATGTCAGTACTACTCTTTTTCTCTTTCTCTCTCTCTTTCTGGTCTTTGGTTGAGTAGGTCTGAGTGATCCCCTCAATATCCCGAGCGCCCATCACAATTATATTCAACACATTTGGAAAACTGATAAAAAAAAAATAACATCATATAGTAATAGTTATAGTATAATAATAATAGGAGGAATGAAAATCTTACTTTTTCCTAAGTTGATCTATATGATGTAAGCAAACATGCCGTCGGGCGTCGTCTAGGCGGTAAAACGTTAGCCAAGTTTTATCAACGTACGTACGTGTTCGCTTGACTATATGTTTCTTTTTTTTGAAAACTTGATGTGAACGGCAACTTTCGTTTCGGCTTTTGTCTATATAGATAGAACACGAGAGAATAAAACAAAATGTATGTTGGTAGTAATACTTGTGTTTTATTTCTATTTTATCTCTCTCTCTTTCTCTCTATTCTTTTACTCTTTTATGCACAATCGTTTGTGCTCTCAGTAGAGATAGATATTTTACATGTCAATAGTTAAAATCTGTTTCCTTCTATTTCCTGCACCCCCTTCTCTCTTTCTCATTCGAAAGAAAATAAAAGAAAATGAAAAAAATAGCTTTGGGTTTCTTTTTGTTACCCAGAGTCTTATGCGTGAAATGAATTTATATCTGTATAAACAAGAGAAAGGACGATAGAGGAGAATAAGAATAGAGATTCTGTTCGACAGAGCTACTTCTTTCTACTTGAGGAGGAAGAAAAAAACATTTTTTGATTTGCATATATTTATGGTTATGTACAACTGTTTGTTCGTTCTCTGTCAATGTTGCTTGCAGTACAAAGACGACTACATAGAAAGAAAAGAAAAACATTCATTTTGCAGCATTCGACCCCCCCCCTCCCTCCTGTTTTGAATCAGCTGACAGGTTTATAAAACTATGAAAATTGTGTTTACACATTCAAATATTGGATATTGTGATGATTCTATAATAATGTACGCAGATGCTTCTACCTGATCGAATTTAATCCAATAATCGAATGAATGAAGGTTTCCGGCATTATGTTCTACAATTTTTAACAATATTGAGAGTTCATCAGAATTAAAAGCGTTCGCTTTTTTGTTTTTAAAAGATCGATTAGTTTGATTCCGAATCGAAAGTTAAAATTTATAGCAAGTTTTCTCGATAAACATTAAAATATCATGATTTTCAATCTAAGGACATTGCCGAACTTTTAATAGATTTTCAAGTGTAAATGTTCTGAATTTTTTTCTATAGATCTTTAGGTGTATTTCTGCCATTGATGACAAATGTTTTTCCCTTTTTGCATTCTTATATGAAGTTAATATGGTGTTTCTAGTAGTAATAGATATTATTCATGACTTTTTCTCTCTGAACCGGAGGTTATGAATCATTCATGCCATCAAAAACGTTCTATACACATACATAGTTGTATGTTGTTAACTACACTATAGTTTAACTATCATGGATATAAATATATTTCACATTGTAGCATCATTGCATATCTAATAAAAATAGTTTCATATCTTATTATTTATTTCACAGATGCATGTCATTCTTTCTTTCCATCTCTACTAATGTCTTTTTTCGCCCTGATTTGCGGTTGTTGTTCGAGATCATGACTAGAATGCATGATCGTTATATGATTAATCTTCTTTGGGAAAAATAGTCATAAAATAAAGAAGCGAAATGAAGTGTGTGTGAAAAATAATGTGTTTAGATGATTTATAATTATTGCCCAATTACATATTTTTGTCTTTTGATTATGTTTATCCTATTAAGTTTTAAAAATACCTTATTTAAATGACTTTAACAAACAATATTAAATAACGTGGTTTCTGAGCGTTCAGCATCAAGTTAGATCTTATTGAAAGGAAAAACTAATACTTTTGAAATTTCGCAATAATTTCAAACTATATTTTTTACACACATTTCATATACTTTGCCTAAAGTGTATAAAATTTCTGATAAATCAGATAAAAACAAGAAATTCATAGTAGATGATACACGAAAAAGTGCAATTCGTAGAAGAACAGTAAAATACTTTTTAGAATAAATTCCTCCTATGCTAATTGCACTTGATAGTTGAAGATAATAGATGTTTGTCGTTTAAACCAAAATATTTCACACAAAATTCTAGAGTTTTTTCAAAACATATCACTTTAGGATATTTATCTTCGTAATCCAAGTGTAAAATGGGATGATATTATCGGATTAGATGCAGCAAAGCGGACTATCAAAGAAGCTGTTGTATATCCAATACGAGTAAGCTGTCAGATATAACATGAAATGAAATAAACTAATTTGAAAGAATTCTCTGCTAGTATCCACAACTATTCACCGGAATATTATCACCATGGAAAGCTCTTTTACTTTACGGACCGCCAGGTAAAGATTGTATGCTATTTGTTTCGAGGGATAGGTTTATCATCTTTTTTGCTTTTTCTTCAGGTACCGGTAAAACATTATTAGCAAAAGCAGTTGCTACTGAATGTAATACAACATTTTTTAATATATCAGCATCAACGATTGTTAGTAAATGGAGGGGTGATTCGGAAAAATTAGTTCGAGTAAGTTTCTTAAAGAAAGTTTTAGCTTTTAAACATATGACTTATGAAACTCTTAACTTTTCATAGAAGAAGTCCGTGTTTAGTGTCAAATTTAATTTGAATACATAATATAATTTTATATGTTTAAGGTATTATTCGAATTAGCACGATTTCACGCACCATCCACAATATTTTTGGATGAATTAGAATCGATCATGAGTCAACGCGGTGGTGGACACGCTGGCAGTGAACATGAAGGAAGTCGTCGTATGAAAACAGAATTACTCGTTCAACTTGATGGATTATCGAAATCCGATGATTTAGTTTTTCTTCTAGCTGCTTCTAATTTACCATGGTCAGTATTTCGTAATTCGTTTATGCGAAAGTGTAGAACTGTCTATCCTGTTCTTAGGGAACTTGATCATGCAATGTTAAGACGTCTGGAAAAACGTGTTCTCGTCGATTTACCAATAAATGAAGCGAGACAATCACTCTTTCAGCAATTTCTACCTCCAACTGTGATACGAGAACCAAATGGATTAGTTTTACTTTCCGATCTCGATTACGGTCGTCTAAGTGAAGTAAAGATTTCTAAAAACACTTAGCGATATATCGTAAAACGACTATCTTTTCTAGTGTACAGAAGGTTATTCTGGTGCTGACATTAAACTTGTTTGTAAAGAAGCAGCTATGAATCCAGTCCGTAAAGTATTTGACATATTAGAAAATCTTAAAGATGGTATGCTCGGTCTTTTGTTAAACTTGACACAACAATTTGCTTTTGTTCAGATGCTAATTTAGGTGAATGTATTCAACTTGATTCAATAAAAACGACTGATGTTGAAAAGGTCTTATCAACTACAAAACCATCAGCACGTGCATTCAAAGATAAATATACCCAATGGCAAAAAGAATATGAAAGTGTGTGAGAATGATTGACAAAATTATCAGTTTTTGTTTCTAACTATGCCCAGTGAATCACTTTTTTTTGTATTTCTGTTTCTTAAACGGTGATATATTCATGTTATCATCTGTTTAGCTTTTTCGACTGAAACAAATATAAAATCGTGTAAACGTGTTTTTCTTATACAATTTTATTCTTAGAAAAATAAAAATACTATGCACTCTTGAACATTTGGTAAATGAACGGCAGATAAATTGATTCGGATGTGAGAACAGGATTAGTTCAAGGATCCTTGAGAACAAGATTAGTCTTCCTTCATTTTACTTCTTGCGCCAAGCTCTTCAAAGGAGAATATAGTCATTCCTTCATGCGCTGAACGAAGAAAATATATTTCTCTTTGCTACTTTTATTTATTTCAATAGTAATTGTATTCACACAAAAGAGAAAAAAAAAGTTATACTCCATCATCAAGTGTCCATTATTTCATCCCCAATTTCGTAGCCGTTGTTTTGTAATTGATACTCAATGATTTCTTACAGAAGTTACTCATAAAATTTTCAATTGTTCACATAGTAACATCATTCTAAGATTTGCCAAAATGCTATTTAACTTTAGTTTAGTAATTTAATTAATTTCTTTTAATTATCACTCCAGTAAGTTTAAATGGCGAGAAAAGATATATGTAGAAGATAGGCCGTCCCGGGTCAAACAATCCTACTAGGTTCCTGCAAGATCCTACAGAATCCTACTGATAATAGAATTTCATAGAATTCCTATTGTAGGATCCTATACAATCCTACAGCAGAAATTCTACAGAATTCTTGATATACAACGGTAGAAATTTTTTTATAGGATTCCTCTAAATAGGAACCTTATGCGTTTCTTACAAATTCTAACGGTAAGATTTTGTAGGATTCCTATTTTTTCGTTCTGTATATATTTTCTTTTCTTTTTCTATACGAGAACACATTCACCGACGTGCTTTGTAGTAACTATAATATAAATACAACTCTATTGATTAAAATGAAAAATTCTTTTAGACTCAAATTTTCGAAATTCTGTGACCCATCGCAACTCACTATACTGTTCGACGACGTGTGGGCGAGTACTCACAAGGCTTATCCCAACTTAGAATCACCTGATTCTAGCTATCTGAGATCAGAGAATAATTAAACAAATAAAAATAATAAACTTAGTAGAATGAATCATATCATATCCTAGCTGATCATGTAAAATCCTATCAAATCCTATAATAAGATTATATAGGATCTTACATAACCTTATAAGTTTCTACTGTGGGACCTCATAGGATCCTATAATAGGAATCCTACGTCGTTTCTTGCTTTAAGATGGCAGAGGTGTTTCCTATAAGATCCTATATGATTTCATAGGATCATATAAGATATGATCCTATGAAATCATATAAGATCAGACAAGATCTTATTTTAGGATCCGATAGGATCTGACAAGATCCCATATGATCCTATTATTGAGTTCTTTGACCTGGATTATCTAGAACTATAAAAAAACTAGTTTTGATATGTTTCAAAAAAATGAAGTCGATCATTACATCAGTGTTTGACGCCACAACCGACGGACAGCATAAATAATGACTCATGCGTTGCAGAATATTCATGTTGACTGATGATTAGCAAAGCTTTTCATTGAGATGAATATGTTGAACGCAGTAAGTGTTTGGAAAAAGAAACAAGGAATGTAATATTCATTATACTGAATGAATATTTGCTAATTGTCTAAGCAATCCGATCATCGGATTCCGATGTGAAGAACTTAAGTGGTGAATGAAAACAGCGAATTTATTTTCTAGTGAAAATTTTTGTACTCTTATATCTATCTATCTGGGATTAAGAAATGTCGCAAGATCTTGGAAAACACACAATAAAGTGAAGATCTCCATGAAATGAATAAAGAAAAATGCAAAAAAAGTCTATTGAAGCTCGAATAAATGGTTCTAATAAATAATCATACATCGAAACTTCTAATTATTCTTCCAAGTTTTGACAGCCATCTTCAATTCACGAGTAGTTCACACAAAGAAGAAAATGTATAAGTACTGTTGAACTATCCACATAATTATTTTCGAATATTTGACACTAAAATACTGATTTAAAATAAAGTAAATATGACGAAATTACTTTTGAAACAAAACGTTCGACTATACCCTAATAGAAAACGAAAAACGTTCGTCACATACTACTCTCTCTTCCATCGCTAATCTTACATTTTGCATTCTATTCTTTTATGTTTCAGTATCAAGTACTGTAGAAAATTTGTAAAAATATTGCAACAAATATTTGATAATTTACAATAATAACAACAAAAATAAATTCATTTGCATACGGCTCAACAGAAGTAATGAAACTATGTCATCAAAGCCTGAACAATAAAAATAATTATCAAATGAACGAATGAAGAAAGAGTGCAGAATATTTTCAATATTTAACTACTCATATTATGGGAAATATATAACACTTCAACTCAAAAATATCTGGTTTAAATATCGTAGGTGAGGCATTTTTATATTCCATTGTCTATAAACGATATTGATAAATATTTTAGAAAAATCTAAATGCATATAATATACCTAGTAAGGTATATTATATGCATTCTTCTTTTATTGATGTTGATCATTCATCACATATATGTAAATCATGTATAAATGCTTAAAATACTCAGAGATTGAGACAATTTTGAACGATTAAAAGTAACTCTATTCAATAATTGATTTCATTATCTTCAAAAGTTATTGATATTCAAAAATACTTCTGCATATCATTCAAATGTAGTCGAATATTGTGTAAAACCGAACGAAAATCTGGATAATATTCAATGAAATCAAAATTTCTTGAATGAGCCTAGAATCAATGTATAATCTAAATAAATCAGTGAAAAACAATTCTTGAACAAGATAAAAATTTGTTTACCGACATTTGTTGATCATGATACATTTCCTCCCTCTAAACCTTGTCATTATTGAAAGTTAAGATTTCTAATGTAGTGTATTCCTTCATTTAAGTGTCACCTGCATTAACAAAATATATAGAAGGTGAAGAGTATAGTGAACATGACAAAAAATCATTTACGCTGGCTCTGCATTCTACTATAAATAAAATAAGCCAATATCGATTATCAATGTCGACGGTCTATTCCCGATCCGTCGTCACATTAATTTTGTTTTCCTGACTCGCCGACAAAATTTTGGGCGGGAGATGGACGTTGTCTATGAGCCATCGACACTATAAAGTGTTGACGAATCAGGAAAATTAATTAACGTGTCTACGAATCGAGACTGAATCATGTCGTCAGAATTTAATTCTATATTGGTGGACAATCAAAAAAGTAATTGTCAAAAGTTCAAAGCAATAATTTTCTTTCTATTTAAAGAAATTATCAACTTTTAGTCTATTAGTTCTTTTGTACGAATTTAAATTTTACAAAAAATAATTGTGCTCGATAAATAAATATAGATCGTTTATCTGCTCACTGCATATCTTCAACAATAATGGCTCTGTTTTTTTAAGCTTAATTGTTTTACTAAATAAAATAATTGCATAAGCGTATAAAAAACTATTAGGATACTTCTTTAATTTTGACAAATTCAATATAATTTAACTATTAAGACATCTTTTTCTACGTCATTAATAATAAACCTTATGTACAGTTTCGTTGTTAGTGCTGTACTATAGATTATAATTTAATGGGTACTTCAATATGAAGATAATTATCATCTTTGAAGTAAGTCTTTAATTTGTTTATATCACATGTAGGAAATAATGTGACTTGTCGGTAACTATGTTCATTTGAATAACGGCCAGTAGTATCAGTTGTTGCTTTATTGCCGATTTCTACACGTAAGTCCCGATCTTTTAATGTAATTTGAACCTGCTCAGGTTTGATACCTGCTTTTATTTCTAAACGCATATAAAGAATTTTTTCACCATTTTCACCATCGATTATTCTAGGATTCCATGTTTTATTTTCCAAAAATTCTTCTAATGTGAACATACGCCGATTATTTGCGGAAGACTAGAAATAAGAACACGTATTGCACAAGAAAATAGTTATAAGTAATTTACTGATTAAAAATTATTTACAGTGTCTGTCACATTTATCCTCTTGATATTTTTACCTGTTATAAAAAAGTGCTCCAACATGATATATTTAAAACTTTAAACAGAAACATACTTGAGTGCTTTGTTTATTTGTCGCAGTATTGGTTTGCTGTTGTTCTTGTTGTTGTTGATTGTTGGATCGATTTTCGTGTATGTGCGACTGTTGAATTCCAGTAGTGGTATTTTGTTGCGGTTGTTGATGTTGACCGATTGGCAAATGTTGACTGCTTGATACCGTGTGCTGTTGATTTTGCGACGTCTGATGGGAACTACTTGTTATTTGGGGTTCACTACCATCGTGTGTTTTTGTTACTGATACTTTTCTCTTTGTGATTGTTATCGTCCCTCCACTTTGTAATAGTTCAGTAGGAATATCAATTGGTAAATTTGCGAGACCTATAACACAGAAAAGGTATTTTGAAGACGAACAGTTGTACGTCATTATTATTTCAACACTTACCAGACGAGTTTAACGTTGAAGAATGAGTATTTGCTGATGTTGATGATGATTTTTCATTACTTTGAACTTGTTGTTGACCTGTATGGCTTTGACATGATTGAACGGCATTACTCCTTTCTGTCGAATTTTGACATCCCTGGGTATGATGACTATCGCCACTCGTTGTTGTTGTTGTCGTTGTTTTTGTTATTGATGTGCGACGAATCTGGGAGCCTGGTAGCGGTAAGCTGTTGTTATGTGCTACTTGGTTGTGTTGTTGTTGTTGAAATTGTTCTTGTGCTTTATTCAAACTAAATGATAGACGTCGTTGGTCATTTTGTGACGGAGCCAAATGTTCAACTGGTCGCTGTATTTGTGGATTTAATGGTATTTCAACAACAAGCATATGTAACTGTGTTATATAGCTAGCCATAACATCGATATCGGCATTATATGGAATATCATAGGACTTTTCAAATTGCTTTTGCATATAACGATTTTCACTTTTTTCCTCATAAATACCCGATATTGTTAGCTTTCGATTTTGAATATAGATCTGGAAACGATAAAATTCAGTTTTAAATTGGGAAAATCACATCCTTCAGACAAGCCCAACAGCAAGGGCTACATGGAATTAGCGTTGTAGCTGTTATCTCTAAAAAGGAAACAACGTCTTCACAATAAATCTTCTCTTTACCTTGATATTATCGGGATTGAATCCTTCAACATCGAATGTAATCCGAAATTTTTCTTGATCCTGTGAATATTTCTCCAATACCAGTTGTTGATTCGGACGACTTAACCAGCGAATATGTTGATCATTTTGATCGAGCAGAAAAGGATCGAACCAAAAATCATCACCGGCTGTCTTTGAAGGTGATAGTAGAGCTAATTCGGATGACCTATCATTGGATGGACCGTTTAAACGATGAATGGGTACTGCATGCATTGCCATGAGTTGTGTTTTTCTTTGCAAAAAAATAATGTTTATTCTAAGTGCAAATTGATAATAAATGGAATAAGATGATGACTCTTTATATATATATATGAATGGTAATAAAGCGTATGATTATTGTCTTTTTTGGGAAAGGGATGGATGTTGTTAACTAAAAATAGATAAAACTCATGTCCAAAAAAGAAAAAGAAACAGATCCCCAGTGTTTCAGTCAATGTACCAATTAAGAACAACTACGAGTTAATGAAGTTTACAACAACGGTTGACAGATCCTGACGATATATGATAATATAAATGACAATCACACGGATGAATAAATAAACACAAGCCACAATAGAAAGAAATGTTTTCGGAACGTTTTTCTAAATGAGATTTTCCAGGAGATTTTTGGAGAAGCCTCTACGTTTCAAAAACTTTCAATAGGATTATCTTGATTTTTTTATATGGACTTAATATAAGCAAAAAAAAGGAATCTTTGGAAACTGCAAATTGAGTTTTTTTAGGTTAATAGTCTCCGCGAATACCAGTTCTGAGACTCCAAAGAAACTCGATACCACACCCGAACTACTGGCAATCAAGGTCTCGCTTGACTCTCATTTTGAAAAGAACACTCTGGACTATCAATCCACATAAAAAAATCAAGATAATCCTATTGAAAGTTTTTGAAACGTAGAGGCTTCTCCAAAGATCTCCTGGAAAATCTCATTTAGAAAAACGTTCCGAAAACATTTCTTTCTATTGTGGCTTGTGTTTATTTATTCATCCGTGTGGGTGTGATTTATTCATCATGTATCGTCAGGAACTGTCAACCATTGCTGTAAACTCCATTAACTCGTAGTTGTTCTTAATTGGTACATTGAC
>CAJNOQ010005353.1:0-15488 GCA_905250885.1 Didymodactylos carnosus | reverse complement strand
CTTATGAAAAGATGTCTTAAAGTGTCCTCTTTCTAATGCTGAAAACCGCACTTCATTATCTATCTCCCGCGAGGAGTTATTCAAAAAGCAACCGACTGCACGACCATTTGGTATCGTGAAATTTCGGTAAGAAAGTGATAAGAATGACTAGAATTACTACCATTTTCGTGCAACATCTTATATAAGAAAATAGTAACAAATTCACAAGAATACAGCTTAAACTGTTGAACATTTTCTATTATATGGATTGACAGAACTGCACTTGTGCTCTTTTTGCTCTCTAAGGTGCTCCACTAATATTGAACGGTAAGGAGTACGGTGGACAAGGTGGAGGTACATTTAATGATTCAAAATTTATCGATCTTCACGGCAAATTGTATCGACCGGTAAAAATCATAACTCGTTGGCATCAGTGGTTTCAAGGAATTCAAATTCTATATGAGAATTCTTTGGGAAATACCCATGAATCGCGTCTGCATGGCTTCGCTGATGAATGTTATCTTGATGGTGGAAAATTAGTCGCCTGTTACAACGGTACATATGATTTGAAGAAAGAGGAGAGAATTATTCGAGTAACTGTAGTTACAGCCAATGCTCGACTTTCAAGAGAGCACTATGTTGTTGTTGGACTACAATTTTACACGAATCAAAATCAATCAAGTCAGTTTTACGGTACTAGAAATGGTGCAATTTTTGATGAGAGCTTTCAAGGGTATTCAATGGGTTATATAAGTGGAAAAAGTGGGTACTTGATAGATCGACTGCGACTGCACTGGTTCCTAGACGAAACACAAGACATAGAGTCATGTGCCCAAGTACATCGAGGTATATCGTACTTTGTATAGATGGGACTGTAAAGTGAGAAATATGTTCTGACATTTTAGATTTGTTACAAGTCTCAACTTCAGTCAACGAAACTGCCAAATAGAATTATTCGAAGGACTGACAATGTCGAATAGCAGTGATTTTAGATCAATAGGATCTGTGCAAAAATGATTTGTTTTGCATATAGTAATAGTTTTATGTCGTACGCGTGCTCTTCGTTTAAGGAAAGCAATGGACAATCAATGCATGCACCAGAAAAGAGCAAATTTTGTATGAAACTTTGGTAAATATGAGTATCAAAGCCACTGATCAATCATACACATGGGGATGGAAAAATCGAGTCGAATTTGGCCAGATTTGAGAATTTCTTTTGAGAGGAATAGAAAACTACCGTTTCGATTCCATTTGTCGCTATCTAAATGCATTTATGATATCCGTATACTGATATCATAAAGTTTATGTGCATAGATGCACATAAACTTTGAATATTCGAAAAACAAACGTTATAAAAATCGATATATTGATACAATTGCCGAAACAGTATATGCAAGATATGTATCTAAGCTGAACTATAACCCTTAATCATGGTTAAAACCATCTTCCACAACACGCATGAAGGCAGCGAACTATGCATGTTATGTACTACAGATTCAGTTAGATATTTGGTGTTTGTAATAGAACGAGATTTATCCGCAATCAATTTCAATACATTTATCAAATATTTCCCCAGTTTCAATCCTAGTATATCTCTCATATATATATATATATATACAATTAGCCTCATTGAGTGTGAAGACGCTTCGGCTAATCTCTTACATAGAGCGTTCTTTCACTTTCAAGAAATAATTCTACTGAGTTATTATCAATTTGTTTATCTAATACTAATTTTTTGATTGATTCGATTAATTCAGCTGAAATATCTTTAGTAGACTTAACGAAATAGTAATAACTTGTTCTTTCATTGCAAAATGTTTAACATTCTACAAACCTGCTTCGACTCCCGCAATCACTCGCGCCACATATTAAGTTTGTCAACCTTCTTTGAAATAAAAGTCAGATCTTTCTTCAGATACGAATAGTACAAACTACCATGCTACTTATGCAGCTGCTTTTGTAGCTAAATGGAACATAGAACGTCCATTTAGTCAATAAACCTTACGTTGTTCATGCTATTCGTATTTGTTTAACATATGAACGATGGAATGACGAACTGAATGAAATAAGACGTTTAAGTAAATTAAATGATTATCCCCGAACATATGTAGATATACTAATTAGTAAATTGATAAATAAACATCTGATAGAAGTTGACACTAAAACAATGACAGCTAAAGCAGATAACTTACTTAAAAAACGATTGATAGTTGATATGCCATATATTCAACAATCATCTAGAATTTTAAGTCAAAAACTACAAAGATTTACTAAAACTGTAAAACCAAACGTCGATTTAAAGATTAATTTACGACCATCAAAGTCTGTTGGTGCTCTTTTTCGTAATAAAGACGCAATACCAAAACTTTTACAATCAGACCTCGTTATTTAAACGTTTTACGATTACAGTTCATGAAAATGAAAGTTGTATTTTCGAAACGTAGAACGTTACATGATTTTTAATTAAATAAAATTAAAATGATTTTTAAAACAGCTGCTGTTACTCTTACATTTATACTGAAATTATTGCCCCTCAACAAGTTAAATAATTAGGTATCACTTAAAGTAAACTGAGAAATAGTTTGATGAATGCTAGATATTTACCACTTTGGTGTATTAGCATCGATCAAGATGTTCAACAACTTAAAACAGAATTAAAAATGAAATTGAATGACAAATTTAAATGTCTACTTTACCACAACAATTGAATGCCGTTTGATTATAGTTACCGTAATTGATTATACGTCATTTGAAAGAGCGATAAAAACATTTCTACTTTCTATCATTATATACAAGACTATTCCGCTTCACCTGCCTGGCTCGCTTTTAGTCTGTGGCGTGCTTTTCCTTTTCCCCAAAGGATATGTTAGGTTTTGTATTTAGCGTTAGTCCGCACTAGAGACCTGCACGGGTTAAGGAAAGGTAACCCGAACTCGAGCCGACAAATTTTTACTCTTTTTGTTTTGTTCTTAAGTTATATCTTCTTTTACCTATCTGTATAGCGGGTATCCTGCATAGTGAACATATACTGTCGTGCTTGATGCGATGAAAACTACAGCAGAAGTTTTGATAGGTGATTGAACCAGCTGATATGATAATATAAATAATATCCCGTAGAAGAACATTATTTTTCCGAAAAAAAGTCGACTCTCCGATCTTCCAGCAAGAATTCTCTAGTTGGTTCTCTCGTTTTTCTTTGTCTCACAAACAGGAAATCACGCATGTGACAAAGCGGATCATTTCTTTGTTTTCTTTCCGTACCAGAATGTTTTCAGCAGGGAAAAATGCACGCAATATCACCTTTAATAAAAAAGAAATATTATCATTGAAAATTGTGCGGTTTGGAAAAACATTGTTTTTCTTCAAGAAGAAAAGTACAATAACAAGCGCATTTAGAAAGATATAACACTCAAATTTTCTGTAATACTAGCAGGCTTAGCAAAAATACAAAAGAAAATTTCACTTCTTATTCTTTGTTTTGAGAATTATTACTGTTTAACAGTAATACTGCGTGTACTACACGCAGTGTTCCTTTAGAACAAAAAATTTCATTACTTTTAAAAGGACTGATATGACTCCTCCTTAAGAGTTTTTATCAGCTCACTTTCCTCTATTAACTGACCAAATATCATTAAAAACGGAGTTGAGCATCTGAAGACCTAGCCTCGTTAATGAATGCAGGTGTTCTGAAATACGTATTTCAGCTGAAAATTTCAATAGAGTTAACTTTTCAACGGGTAATACAAAACCGAAATTATTATCTATATTTTAAATTCCGTCGCAAAATGTTCAATCCGAATCCGATTCCATCCTAGGATCGAGCCGGGTTCGGGTCGGATTGTAGGTCTTCACTAACTATGTAAAGCTATCACAGATGAAAAAATTGCACATAAAAAATGAATATGTTACCTTCTTACCATCCAACAGGGTATCCTTGTCGAATATTTTCCTGTTTAATCCATTTATGAAGTGGCTGAAAATAATCTAAAATAGCTTCTGATGTGAATGTACTTTCGCCTGTTAGAGTCTTTAATATATAAGACCAATGACGTGAATTACCCATATCTAGCATCTGACGAAAGCGAGTACCGACATGTTTTTGTTGATATATATCGCATAAATGTAATGGTAGTTCATTTTGACCTCCAATTTGACAAAGAGAACGATGAAATTGAAACTGAAGAATGTGTGCAAGGAAATAGCGTGTATAAGGTACATTTGACACTACATGATATTTTGCACCTGGATCAAAATTTTCTTCTGATCGTGCAACTGGTGGCATAAGACCACCA
Organism: Didymodactylos carnosus; assembly: GCA_905250885.1. NCBI lineage: Eukaryota > Metazoa > Rotifera > Eurotatoria > Philodinida > Philodinidae > Didymodactylos > Didymodactylos carnosus. The sequence continues at coordinate 11,217 of CAJNOQ010005353.1, read as the reverse complement.
TATTTTAAACGCATATTCCACCATACACGATTCAATTTTGAACGATCAATTTCATTTCGAAATAGAGCAAAACGAAATTTATCCATAACATAAGCAAATGGAAGAAAGGCCACTTTTTGAAGTGCCATACGCATCAAAAAGTTCATCTCATACTTTTCATTAATTATATCTTCACTAATAAAATCTAATTTTATGAGATGTGTAGGTGAGAGAACAAACATGCCTATTGTATCACCAATAGCCTCGTGAAATGCTGAATTTGCTCCTTCACGATAAACAATCGGTTGTACCTTATCATACGCCATAAAATATTCAATATGACCCATTTCATGATGAACTGTGTAAAAATTATCATCATTGATTTCTGTACATATTTTCACTCGATAATCATCCGTATTAGCCATATCACTTGCCGATGCATGACATAGAACTGATCGATCTTTTGGTTTTTTAAACATAGATTTTGTCCAAAATTTTTTTGTCATTGCACTCATACCAATCGATGTAAAAAAGTTTTCAGAAATAAGATACATTTCCTGAATGGTCACTTTTTTTTCCAATAAAATTTTTGTCATATTTGCTAATGGAGTTTCTGGATAGGGTAAAACATCATCAAGACGATCATTCCATTGTTGTGCCCACATGTTACCTGATAAAAGACAAGAAAAAAAGACAATATGTAAAAATTCTATTGATATGAGTTCAAGTTGTTGTTGTTTTTTACCGAGGAGATGAGCTGGTATTAGTCCATTACAATCAAATTTTTTCGGATATTTTTGACACAATTTTCCTCTTACATAAGCATGTATTTGTGTGTATAATGGCAATATATCTTGTAATAGTTTATCGAGCATTTCTTCAAAACCATGATCCATCTCATAATCATCAATCCAATTTTGAGCTAAATCAGTAAAACCATTTTCTTGAATATTTTTTGTCAATAAATCAATATATTCGAGATATAATGGACGAATTTGATTTCCACATTTATCGTGCCATCCTTTCCATGCCCATAGAAGAGTATCATAATCTTTTTCTACATGCATTAATTCTTCAAGATCCGGTGCTAATGGATGACATTGTTTCGGATTTATAATTTCGCATACAGTCGAAGTTGAATAAATATTTTCCATTTTCGAATGAAGTACTGATACTTTTTCAATTATACGATCATCTTTGATCACTGTGCCAAGTGCTAAACGACCATAAACACGTTTTAAATCAAAATTTGAAGAATATTTCATATATTGATTAAAATGTTTAATAATGGGTAATTAATTATTCGGAAATGATTGTTTGAAAAAATGAAAATTTTATATACTATTAAAATTAGAGGATATAATTTGTGAATGATGGTCAACATTTTTCGTGAAAATGGACTTGTAATTAATTCTTGTTGTGTTTGTCGTTGTTCATTTTCTTTCGTAATATTTGTCAAAAAATTCCATGATAAAACAGCGGATATTTGATTATAACGTTCTATAATTTTCGTATACCAATTTAGCCATTCAAGTGCTTGTTCATTATTCGAATAATCATCAATTATCGGCATATTATGTATATCAATTTGATTTAAACTATTTAATAATTCAATATCAATTTCACCATTTGTTTCACTTAAATCATCACCTGTATCATATATTAATTTTGTATGCATCGATAAAGAATATTGAAAATGTTCTGACAAGATATAATTTAATAATTCTCTTCTTTTGTCTTCAAATAGATTACCATTACATTCGCATAATAAGAGAAATAGAACATAAGAAAGATAGTAGAGAATCACAGTAGCCATTATTCTCAAATAATATTATTAATCTGAAAGAAAAATATTTTAAAATAATATATGAAATTTTATTATACTCTCTTATGTTATTTACATATTGTCTGATGGTATCTCACCTAGCAAATAAATTAAAATAGAATTAATATCTTTCTGTTCTTCTATACTACGTTGATTAATAATCCATTGTAACTGTATTTATTTGTCAAAATTTGGATATCTATTTTTGATAATAAAAAAAAAGAAAAAAACTATTATATATTAATATTTTCATACATCAATGACTCTATTGAGACCTAACGAAAGACTAACTGAAATCGGCTCTACTTTCATTATTCTACATATACAAACATGTGCACATATTTATTTTATTTTACTTTTTTTTGTTTTGCCGTTATAAAACGTGTTCTTGAGACAAAAAATTGAAACAGCTTTCCTTCGCAAGCTGTGTCGTGGACATGATAAGGAAAAGAGAGAGAGAGAGAGAGAGAAAGGAGCAAAATTTACCTTTTTTTCTATGTACATGCGAACGATTATATGCTCTATGATATATTTATATTGTACAAGAATCAGAAAAAATTAGTTTGTATATAGACATTATTAAAGTATAATGTGTTACTTCAGAGTGATTTTTTAACAGCGTGTCTTTCTAAGGGTTAGCTGTGTAACTCGGCTTGTCCACGTAACGCGACACTTCGCTGATCAAGTTTATAAAAAAAGTATTTTCGCTTTCGAAACTTTTGAATACATCACTACATGTAATTTGTAATTCTAAGAACCCGTTTAAAACGCTTTTTTGATAAAAACTGGTTTTTGAGTCGCAAAAACGGTTTTTGAGTCGCAAAAACGGTTTTTGAACATTTCAAAAATCGGATTTTCTATTTTTAGCCGAGAAAGTTTTCGAAAAATAAATTTCTAAACATATAGTTTCGTAGAAAATTTAATTCTCTACAAAATGGCGTATTTGGTTTTGAGCTTCAGCACTTTAGAAAATTTGTACATATTTGTACATTCTGATAATATTAGGTCCCTTAAAAACACTCGACAAAAATAGTGCGTAACACCGTTACGTTTATGTTTTGATATTTTTGCCTTAACTGAAGATGTTGGAAAAATCCTATTTTTACCATCGGATAGACCGTTCTGTGCTCTACAATTTCTGTGCTAAAAATTTTTCATTATGACCTTTACCTTTGTCGGAATTCACGTTTTTGTTGATAGCATTCGAAAAAAAGGGTCTTTTTTCGTAACGCCGTTACGGCCTACAAAAACCGTTCTCAAAATTCGAGACTTCATCCAAAAAATTTCACTTTTATACCGTAAATGGGGGTCGACGAGCTGCATCGAATGGCGTTTAAATGAGCTTTTCAACTATGTTAGTTTCCGAGATAATTTCATTTTAGTACGTTCAAAACGTAACGCCGTTACGTTTGGACAAGCCGAACTACTATCCGTTTCAAAATACAAGAGCACGGGATCTTTTATGAATAACTTTTGATAGAAAATAGCTAAAGAGCTTCGATTTTCTCCACGCAAAAGAAAAGACTTGAAAACATGTTTCCACAAGCAGAATTAATTCCAGAAGAGTTTTCTGAAACAGGCTTTTTAGGAGATCTTTGGAAAAGCAGATCTTGTGTAAAAATTTTTCAATAGGATTATGTCGGTTTTTTTCAATTGCTGATAGTCCGGGATGTGCTCTTGAAAATGGGAGTCAAGTGAGACCTAGATTTTCTACGGCTCTAACATTGTACCGGATTTTCTACGAGACCCAGGCCTGCCACCTGATGACTATTGGTAGCTTTGAAAGCTAATGGACTAAAGGTAATCGATCATGCTGAGTCTCGTGGCAGTATTTGCTTTTATAAAAAAATCTAGCGAAAAAGGGACTTTTACGAAAATTACGATTTTCGCCTAATATTAAAAAATTCACTATTCGGTCAAAATACATCAGAGCGAGTTCCAAACTTTAGAATGTGGAATATTTAAGCTATTGTATATCTCATTTACAACAGATCTCAAAAGACGTTTGACAAGAGTTAATGCATTGTAATGCCATAAATTTATAACGTTAGATATTATTAAATATTATAGCCGTATCGTTCCATTAACATTCACCAACATTAACCTGTAACGCGTTATACTGCGATAGGAATTTAGTAACACCTTGTAACGGTATACAAAATATTAACACGTTAGTCGAATTTATAGCGTTGTAACATTATAAAATATGAGAAAGTCGTTCACAAAAATATATTATAACACTATAATTTCAATTTTTTAGCAGCTTTTTTCACGTAACGCATTACGCTAATGTATTAAAGGTATGTTTTTTCTAAATTTATCGCGTTGTAACACAATAGAAATCCTAACACATTATAGTAAACTGGGCAATTGGAAACAATTTTTTGCTCTTTGGACTTCGTATAAATTTGTTAATTTTAATTATCTTTTTGCGCCCTTTTTACAGGTAGGTAGAGAAGGAAGTTCTCTATAAGGCTATCTAACAATTGTCAAAAACTCCATGTCGCAGGCGAACTTCCCGGTGCTTTGCTGAAAGCTCTAATGAACATTTCCAATTATTCCACTCTGGCAATTGGAAACAACAATAGAAATTGATGGGGTAATTGGATCCGCCATGTATTTTACACGGTAAATAATTCATTAGTAAAAAACAGTTTTCTCGTTAAGCCAATGACACAAATTAATAACTTTTGTACAGGTAAATAGATCAATTATTAATTATTATTCAGTCTCCAAGCTCTACTCATTAATTAGCCTGAGCTCTAATTAAAAAGGTAAACGCTGAGAACTTTTCAAATGTTTCCCATTACCCCATTTGGGGCAATTGGAAACGTACGTGAAAGTTAGTGGGGTAAATGGAAACAACCATATAGAATAGCTAGAAAGCTAGGAGTTTCTTGGAAATCAGTTTCTACTCGAAGAACACCTCTTACAAAAAGGTTTGCGCTGATAAAAAGATGCAGAATATTCTTCTCTGCAATCTTAGAGAAACTCTCACTAACCCCTACGTTTGGTTAGATTTTGATTCGCTATCCAGCCACCTTTGAACCAAGGTTCAATCTCTTAGCTGAACTTAGCTAGTTCATTTTTTAAAAAAGTTGAATTTTTTAAATTTCAAATTAAACTCAAAACTTGATTTTTTTCTCAAAATCTTCGCCTTTCGACGCTGAATTCAAAAATGTCTTTAACAATGTTTCATGTCTTAAGAGTGATTTTTAAAAATCGTTTTAAGAAGTACAAGTAGTTCAGAAATTACGGTTTTCTAGAAAACCCTACTTCCAAGAGTTTTGGAGAAAACTTTCTAGAGAAGAAAAGAAAGAGAACGCTGAGAAACCCTTAGGCGCCGAGTTTCATAAAGTTTGATTCTGTGATTATCGAGATAGCCTAGACCAACTTTCTCGTGTAACACGCTTATTTCGTTATTTCTGAATGAAAACGAGTGAGAGTTTCTCTAAGATTGCAGAGAAGAATATTGAAAATAAGATTGAAGAGAAGAATATTCCTAGCTTTCTAGCTATTCTATATGGTCGTTTCCATTTACCCCACTAACTTTCACGTACGTTTCCAATTGCCTCAAATGGGGTAATTGGAAATATTTGAAAAGTTCTCAGCGTTTACCTTTTTAATTAGAGCTCAGGCTAATTAATGAGTAGAGCTTGGAGACTGAATAATAATTAAATTAAATGTGATTATCGAGATAACCTAGACCAACTTTCTCGAAAGAGAATAAAAGAAGAAATAAAAATGTGAGATGCATGCTGGAAAATTTGATGATCAAAAGTACATATTTATGCTTAAATTTGAGTGTCTACTGTATATATCGCTAAAATCGCGTTTTTCTTTTTCTGCTTTTATTTTGCTTATTATGTCGACAGACATTATGTGTTTTTGCTGGAATTTTTGTTTTTCTATTTTCGTCTTTCTTTCATCTCCATTTTATTGGCATCTTCTTCGTATTTTCGTTATGGTTTTTGAAGACTCTGTAGATGGCGAGAACTTCTCAAGATCTTCCGCACACTTCTCTCTTTATCTGTGTAGTTTCAGATCTCTGAGCTTCTCGACGTTTAACAATTATAAGAAAAACAGAATGCCAAAAACCGCCATGCAATAACTTTTGCCAGAAAGTAGCTAGAGCGCTTCGATTTACGCCATTCAAAATAAAAGTAGTCAATGATATCCACGTTTCACAGCCCAAAGCGTCCTCTTCAAAATGGAAGTCAAACGTGGCGTTGATTTCCGCAGTTCGAGTATTTCCTTTGAATTCCAGGACTGTTACCTGGTGACTATTGCCAACCTCGAAAGTACAATATCGTCCAGACTGTGAACCTCCATAAAAAAATTAAAGTGCAGCAGTAAAGCATAAATGATTTATGTTTCACTGAATTGTATAGTGGTTTGAATTAAAGTGCACACCTACCACTGCCGCTTTCTTATTTGACAGCAGCTCTCAACTATTATGAGCAGCTTAGGAGAAGAACAGGAGTCATCAAATTTTTTCATTCAGGTTTTGCAAAATCAGCCAATAGGTATTCATTAGCTGGTAAACTCGTTAAGGAAGCGAGTCGGAATCTCTGAGTCGACTGACTAAAGAGACTTGGAGGCATGTTTTCATAAAATGACAGTTTTCAGCAGAGTTTTCTAAGACAAGTTTTGCAGGAATCTTTGAGAAACCTGGTCGTATATCAAAACTTTTGCAATAGAATTATATGGATTTTACTCCATAAGTTAATTGCGTGGAGTGTCCTTTTCAAAATGGGAGTCAAGCAAGACTTTAATTTCCAGTGATTCGGGTATGGCATCGAATTTCCTTCGAGTTGTAGAACTGGTGTCCCGCGACTATTGATAATCCCAGAAATGGGTGGACTATGGATAATCAATCATGCGAATCTTGTGATAATATTTAATTTTAGAAAAAGACTTTAAAAAATAACGAAAAGTCACGTTTTCCAAAAACTAAGGTTCTCCACCTGTTTTCACCTAATAGTAAAAAGCGCAATATTCACTCGGACAACACCAGAACGGGTTTGAAACTTCAGGATATCGTTAGTTTTTGCCTCCTATACCTGGTCGCAGTTGTAATATGAGCAAGCAGGTAGAATACCAGCATGGTAAGTTAAAAATGGCAAATAAGCTAAGTGTCGTTACAGTTAAAACCAACGAAGGGGTTACGAAACGGTTCCGAGCGAGACTTTTCCGAATTACCAACTAAGGAATGTATCTGCCACATCATTGGTAATATACGTATATTTCTTTATTGTTTTGAATTATGCCTACAGTTCAGATATTTTCAGTCAGAAACATCTTCTAAATCAAGTACGTCGCCTAAGTAACAATAAATTCTGTGATCTTAGAACATTCCAGATCTGTTTTTTGTTCAAAGTAAATTCATCACCTTCGAAAAAAAGAACAGAATAATGATGCGAGCAGCCAGATACCATACAGAATTCAATCATTCCAACTGTGAGCTGTATGAACTATCAAGCACAGTCGAATCATGCTCTTTGACAGATCTCACGCATGTTGTATATGAGCGTTCTTTTAATATTGTTGTGTAAAACTTGGCCTGTTCTGTCCTCGATCTAACAGGATAGTTTCAATATGCGTTAACTGAGCTCGAAGATTGGCGTTACAGGGTTATAGTACACATACCGATCAATTTTAGTTGTCAATCAAGAAAAGCTAGTCAACGTAGCTTCGTTGGAGCAAAACTGTAAAAGCTTCTACACTTTGTGGCTGGTTTTAAAAGAGACGTGCTTGGTAGAAACAGAAAAACAGATGTTGTAAAACTCGATAAGTCAGGTTTCAAATGTTCAGTAGACAAACGCATACTTTCATAAACAAAAACGTTTTCACAAAAACATGAGCATCTTAAATACGAGAAAGATTCCACTAGACAGAATGCACTTTTTCAAAGCTTGATTTGTCACCAATGATACGATTTTCATACTTCTTTGGCATTAGTAACTGTTTTCTTTCTCTCGGTACATACGCAACTGTTAGGGATGTTGTCGAGCAACAGCCTTTCAGCTTGACTAAATTGTAAAAATCTTGTCTGAACGCTGTTGATATAATGAGAATAACATAGAATTTATTGGAATAATTAATAGTCATTAGAGTGACCGATAGTCGCAAGAACATTTTCCATTTTGCTTGATAATCACAGTCCATGTTTGACACAAACAAGAAAGAATTAGCAAAAAATTGTAAAATTGTGATGGGCAGTATCGTAAGAGTATGGTAAATAAAAAAAATGACTAATAGTAACGACAATGTTTGCATTCGTGATGCAGTTGTACTCCCTTTCCGTCGTTTCTTGTTTCGACACCGATTCCATAGAATAATCGACGAACAGATACAAGTAGTAAAACCAGGTGCTAATGTGAACAGAATTGCGTGCAAAACTGGCCAGATATGTACCATCCATCTACGAGCATACGGATAATATTCACATTTTACAAATGAATCGAGTTCGTAATGAAGCGACAAGGGAAAATGAATCATTAGGATGGAAACGAATAGAATGATGAGTGAGATGGTGAATAGAATTTTCTTTTGTGTTACGATACGAGAAAACTTATGTGGTAATAAAATTATTAGTGCATGATAAATAGAAAGATTGGCTATGCTCAAATTGGAGATGATAAATGAGCCAACAACGAGTGCATAAAAGCCAGCACATGACAAGACTTCTCGAGGATCTTTGGCGATTGACATTGCTTTCAGCCAATTCCAAAACATACCTAGTAATGACGAGACGTAGCGGCATGACTGATTCCATGAGCAAATTATAAACTTTGTTTACTTACAAGTTAAATAGATAGAGTCAAAGATGCCCGTGACAACCATATAGAGTGATAATGATTGTTTCTCATTATTTTTATTCAACATGATGATAATCATGAACAGATTCCCTGGTATCCCGAAAATAACACATAGTAATCCAACTATTTTCCATATAATATCACCAAATCGAAAATATGGATCTTGTTCACATAATAGTAAAGTGCCATTTGTTAGGATAGTATAGTTAACAGACATATCGAACAATATTTGTTATAGTGACAAGCATTTGAGTGCGGATTTATGAAGAATATATAAGAAGATAGAACATGATAAATTCTTTTCTGTTTTTCTTCTTTATTCTAAAGAAGAAGCTTTACTATGTGTTATGTCAGTTAGTCAAAGATCAGGAAAAATAATCGAAGAATAGAGACGGAAAGAAAAATATAAAAGGATTTTAAAATACAATTGAACAGAGACAAAATGAAAAAGATGAATGTCTGGATGAAAAAAAATGTTAACGAAGGTGCTGGAAAATGTATCGCAGCTTGAGAACTCTTGATGAGTTTACGCATACTAAAACTACATAATTACAAGAAACTAGTGAGTATAGAAAGGAAAAATGAGACGAAGAGAGGAAGAGACAAATATCTTGAAAGGTTTCATAAAGTGAGGAAAAGTAATGGGAATACATAAAGTATTTATTCTAATACATACGAAGGCCCTAAGCGCATACATTGTTTGACATGTTTCGAGATTTATTAATTTCCATAAACATGAAAGAAATATGCATATCGGAATCTGATTATTCTCGTTTGTGCGTAAACTATATAAAGTAAGGCAAAAGCGCAGAGAAGTCGAAAGAAAAAGTCATATCATCGGAACAAAAAAATAAGGTTGGTTTTGAGTTGTTGAAAAGTGCTTTTTCGTATTCTGCACACTCAATAATTCCGAAGATGGCGAGGGGTACTTCCAAAAGTTTAGAAAAAATTTTCAAACAAAATGGAGCAGAAACATTTCCTTGGGAAAGTAATATGAGTTAGAAAATTTTTCCTAAACTTTTGGAAGTACCCCTCGCCAAACATAGAAAATCTTCGGAATTATCGAGTGTGCTGAATACGAAAAACCACTTTTCAGCAACTTGAAACTCACTTTATTTTTTCCGTTGATATGTATGAAATCGTCAATCAAATGAAGAAAAGGAAGAGCCATCTTAACAATCCAAAAAACGAAACGAGCAGCGGTGGGTCACATCCTGGCAGTGACAGACTCGACCAACTAGTATGTGTTACGTACTGTTGCCATCGTTCATGCTGCATGCGTACATGTTCGTTCTGATAATTACGGTGGTCAGACTTTTTATTGTCATTTTCTGAATAACAATGTAAACGTTAAAAAATTGTCAGAAATTGGATAAATCCAGAGAGATTAATAGCATTAGAAGGCAATAAAGGAACATATCTTATATAGTTTTAGTTTTCACAGTTGATTTTATTCCATGAATAACATTTTGTGTTAATCAAAGGTAATTATTCCGGTGATGATTGTATTGGTAAATATTTACATTTGACATTTTCATAATTTGGAAACTATTACAATTACAAATGGTTTCAAATGATGACTGGCATCCGTTGATCAAAAAATCAAAACTGCTTACTTATTCAAAGTGATTTTGAGGATTACATAACGTCCACGCTTCCCGTAATAGAAGACACCATGACCTCCATGATTTTGGTAAGCAGTTCAAGTCGATGTTTGATCAGAAATAGTGTAGGGCGTCTCTGAAAAAACTCATCAGTGGTGGTCGTGTGATGGGAAGGGTTATTAAATACATTGTTAATCGAATTTGTTAAAATAGCTGTTGTATTGTGAAAGAACGAAAAGATTATTGATATCGTCGATTGCTTAAAAGATACAAATGTATGATATCGTGACTTACCATTTGTTGTGTTGACTACATCAGTTTCGTAAATAAAATTCTGAAAATATTTCTAGCCGATCTATTCAACATTGATAACTCACTATACTTTATATTGATAACAGAAAACAAGGGCGTATATGGATAATGAAACTCAGAGAATACAGCATAGCGAATCACTCAGAAATACTTTCAGCTTTTTGGGAACTTCAGAAGGTGTCCAGAAAACGTTTTGTCTTACCTTAGTCTTTTTCCTTTGAATCACAGAAGTGCCTTGTCTTGAATTTAGAAACATTTTTAGATCTCTGAAGATCCTCAGAGGACTCGAAGAAAAGTCACAACATCTTTCAGATAGTTCGTAAGCGTTGTCTTCGATCCAAAGGTCATGAACAATTCTTATTATTTTCAGATTGTTCTGATTAGCCTTTTGCCAAAAGGCTAATCAGGCAAATTATTTTTCGTCCGGTTTCGAAGGAAACCGTATACATATTCTGGTTGGTTTTTGCACGTAGATTCCGAATCCGGCATCTATTTTTTGGTGTCTAGTCTAGTTTTCGAAAAATAGACGAAAAACTGGTTTTACGTGGGAACTAACGCCTTTTATTACTTTCTCTCTTTTTTTTCGTTCTGAATATATATGTTTTTCTTTCCATTTTCTCTTTTTCTATTTTATCGTGTGAACGAACAGAAAGACAAAAAGAATATCCATCTAAGC
>CAJNOQ010005352.1:0-15488 GCA_905250885.1 Didymodactylos carnosus | reverse complement strand
AAATCGCTGAGCATTTTCCATAATTCTAGAAAATCGAACTGGAAATTCGACCTCGAATTTCAAGAATCTTGGGAATTATTTATAGAAATTCGACTTCGAATTTCCTGAATTCTGGAAAATCGAGATCAAATTTCCAAGTTTCTGTAAATTCGATTTTCTAGAACCTAGAAAATCTTCAGGGAATTTATATATGGACTTTTTGAAAATCGCCGAGCATTTTCTATAAATAATTCCCGACATTACAGTGTAATACATTCTTGCCCGCATGTACTGCCGTGTGTTTTTGCTCTTATTTTACAAGAAAAACCGAAGTTATATCGACAATAATAGAAAATGGAACAGATTTATGCGTGTCGTTTTTCGAGAGTGACAACTACATTTGATTACGAATAGTGACTTGGATGTGCTTTGCTGAACGTACTGTTGTGTAGAATGCTATTAAAGAGAAAAATGATCTGACTGGGTTTCAATTCACAAGTGTCGACCGATTGTGCAGACATTATGTCGAGTATCGAGGTAAATTCTCTGTTTCGAAACAGATCGGAATAATTAAAATGCTAAATTTTGTAGACATTAGTCATAATAAAGTTAGGAAAGAGAGCAGTTGATGATTTAAATAGTGGCTATTAGTGTATAATCGTTGTACGCCTACGCTTATCCAATCACTGGGAAGAAAAGGTCGATCTTTATGTGTCATATACTATTGATAAATTTCATGACGTCATTCTTTTTCTCCTTGTTCTGTTCTGTTCTATATAAATAAAAAGCAATTTTCTTTTTCTTACCTTTTGCCTTGTGCAAGGATAAGATATAGCGCTACCTAAAGAATAAATATTGCAGTTATAGTCATGTAAAATGTAAAGTATTTTTCTCGCACACTCTTACATGCTGATGTTTTGAAATTTTATCTTTGTCACGGTTTAATCTCGATCTCGTTATGGCATCAGAAATAATGGAATATGATTTTTTTTCAGTATTACCAAATGAAGTTTTGTGTATAATATTTTACCACATTCGTCCATATAAGCAGTTATTATCCACCGCTTCTCTTGTTTGTTGTCGTTGGCGTCAGATCATATTTAATGAACAGTTTACAAACGAATATTATAAAATCAAATATCGTCAATCAAATTTAATTGGGTGGTGGAAATTTAGTAAGCCAGGATCAGTTGGGTATGATTCAAGTGGACTCATCGGTGAAAAATGTACAGTTAATGGCACTCCTGAGATAGATCAATGTTTTCTCGGCAATTGTACAGTATTCGATGGGCATTCGTCAATACGAATACCAGTTATGAATTATCCACAATATCAAATTGACTTTTATTCAATATCCTTATGGGTGAGCTTTGATTCATGGGTAGATTATAATGGATGGAATGTATTTTTAGCTGCTTGGGACGATGATTTGAATAAAAATTGGATACATCTAGGTATATTTGATCTTAAACTAGAAATCGAATTGAAATGAATGATTCGTAACTTAAAGGCCTCGACAATGAATTGATCAAAAAACTTTATCCGGTCGGCGATGAACTATAATCGCTACGTATCCGCTTAAGCCCCCCTTCCCCCTGGATCAGAAACCTATCTCAGCCCAGGTGGGTCTGATCTAAACCAAACTTTCAGGGAATGTTGACCATGTCAATTGATTCTGTTAAATGCGTTTTACTTAAAACCTGTTTGAGCGTTAAATAGTTTGTTGATATTTTGCTAGAGGTTATCGATCATGGCAGATTTAATGAACATGTACGCGGCCATGTGCAGCACATGCGCCCGCTTATGCAATACAAGTGCGAAAAAGCCATTTGTTGGCTATAGGGCTTCTGGAAAACTCACTCAAAATATAAGAAAAACTCATCCTATAGAAAATTATGTCATTAGAAAGTAGACACTTTAGTAGAACCATGTGCTTTTCTCTAAATCAATATTTTTGACGAAAATCGGCGTTTCTGACCCGTGGGGAGGGTGGGAGAGACCTTAAGCAACTTGAGTAGTTTGTATTTTTTAGAAGATTTTCTTTATTTCTAGGTTGTCAAAGGAATCACATTCAAACTCAAGTAGTTATATCGGACACTTATCGGTGTCAATATGATTGTAACGCACAAAATACACACATTAATAGGAGAACTTGGTATCATATTGTCGCTCGAATCAGTCGTCAAAAACAAGAGATATGGATAAATGGAAAATTGAGTGAAATCAAAGAAATGACAAATCCACGTGATGCGAGCACCGGGCGATCGTATTCGTGGGCAAATGAAGAAACATGGTTAGAAGAAAAAATGTCAATGCCCAATATATTAACGATAGGTGCAAAAAATGAATTGTACGAATATTCATGGCATGGTGGACGTTTAGCTGATATTTCTATATGGAATTGTTGGTTAGAACCGAAAGAAATTCGTGCAATTTTTCAACAAAAATGTTCAATTGATCAAATGAAAATTGGAACTTATTTATTTTCAAATCTATGTGACATGTAATTGATGCCACATTTAAGTGACGATAGATAGACATAACGAACAGACGAATAGGAAAATGACAATCCTTTTCGTGATTTTAACATATTTAAACGAATTTTTACGCTCTGCGTACTCTTACGTATTCCGGTGTGATCTTACAGTTTTTATTTTTTTGGGTCAGTTATTAACATACGTGATTTTATCACTATTTTAACCTAAGAAATGTCTCATTCATTTATTAACCAATAAACAAAACTTAACACTAGGTGAGCTAACCGATTATTTATACGTCTTTCTGTGAAGAGCCTCTTCTCCTTTGCAGGAACTTATCACCTTAAACAAGCAAAATCATACACTATAGAGCATCTGTCAGCTGACGGAAAATACGTCGTTAAAGTAGCAAAGAATCGAGCTGAACTTATTAAAGCTAAAATACAATCAAGACACAAAAATTCTGTGTCATATGATGTGTGGATTAGATATTCAGCTAGCACAATTGTTGGTTGGTATTGTACTTGTCGAGCTGGTGCCAGAGTAGTTAGCTGTTGTGCACATTGTGCTTCAATTACGTGGTATCTATCCTTCGCGCGTCACCACCCCGAACAACTGAAACAAGAATCATCATCATTCTTTGTCTAACGTCTGCATCATTCTCAAAAACAAATAAGCATGCTTCTCTTCTATTCTTCTTTCTTTTCTTCTTTTTAATGAACAATACTGCATATATATGCGTCAAAAGAGATGTTACAAAAGGAATGTTATATTTTGCTTTTTATACATGACGTGACTAAGGGAGGCAAAGACTTAATCTGCTTCTCTTCAAAACAAGTATTTCTCTCATAGAAAAAACTTGTAGCAATAATGCTTTTTTTATCAACAAACCCTAAAGAGCGATACTACATACTGATGTGATTGGATGGGAACTTCTACACGAAAAATCGGTTAAAGAAATATACCATTGGAAAGAGTATCACTTAATGTATTTTCAGTAGAAAAATCTTTTTTATTCACGGCCTCTAAGTATACCTTTGGTCATCAACAAACTCAAGAATAATTAACCGTGGACAATCGGAGAGGTGATCTGCGTTTAGTGGATTGAGATGACGTCCGATCCATTTAATTCTTTCGAAATCAGATAGAGCACAGCGAATTATGTATAATTAGAGTTACTCAGTCTATCACGAGCCCTATCCCTATCAACTGAGAGAGCAAAACCGAGAAAAATGGGGTCCAAGGTTGTTTTTTGTTGTGGTTGTCATTTGACAGTGAAGCATTTTTGGACGTACTAATTGTGGTATTCGTGAACAGCATGGACTATTGTGTAGGACTAGGCATTATTTCGGCCCGATTTGATAAAAAAAATTTTCAACTTTGTCCTCAAGGGCAATATTTTTCGAAATTTTTTTTTTGAGACTTTGAACGATTCTTAAACGCTATTCCACTCAGAATTTAACGCTGATTCCGAATATGTGTGTCTTGGATAGTAATTTTTTGGGCCGAAAACATGTCCTAATGCCCCTCGTCCTTTCAAAAATAGTGAAAGGGGAATCAAATTGTGATACGGGAATGGCGAAGAAAAAGAATGCGCTTGTTAATTCAAAAATTTAGTCGAAATTGATTCAAACTATGGCAGAATATCAAAGTATACTCGATCTTATCTGGATTACATCACGCAATTCAGTGCAGCTTTTAAAAAACAGTAGAAACTACTTTGATTTTTCAGGAGATTTTCCAGAAGTCTTAACACTTTTGGTTTATCTCTTTCTCGAAAAGGAGTTGGATAAGATGGCGCTGCGTTTAGTTTTTGAGATGCCCCTTCTCTCTTCTATATAGCTGCAACTACGCAGCAGCACATGAAATGAGATGGATGATATTTTATGGGATTTCGAAGAGATCAGTAGGTCTCTTCAGTAGCTGCCATTTTTTATGTAAATCATTATCAGAAATTGTTTCTGAGTGGAGAAAAAAATCGGAATACTACTCCATGTAGCGTTACATTGCCTGAAAATTCAGAATGACTATATTTCAGGCTGTTCTTCATCTGTAAGGTGGATTGAAATGGGAAACGCTTCCTTATAGATGAGTTATATATTATAGATAAAAAAAGAAAATTTTGAACGCGGTCTGATTCTCGAAGAAAACGTTCCCTGTCTTTTGTTCAAATCACTTAAAAGTTTAGAATGTACTTGGTTTAACTCGCTAGGAATTATAACAAAACGATTACGTTCACTATATCGTCATACCGGCTATAGATTTCAAATGTTTATATTATCTCACTAGTTTAAATTACTTTGTAGGTCATGCATATTGACATGTATTTTTTCTTGACTAGTTCAGAACACCGTGCAGGTCAAGCAATCATCGGTTGTGAATTTCCTATCAAAGATCACTGTCAATGCGATCAATACTCCTCAATAGGAAATGATGTCACGCTCCAACGCCCTCTCTCCCTACAATGACCAGTCGAAAAGTCTGAATACAGCTTTATGCTCTTCTCTCTGTTGTAAGACTTCTTAGAAAAAAATAGAAAATTCGGAATCGATCTTTACCTGTCCTACGTGTTGACCTGCATTAGTCAAGAAAAGATAAAAACTTTGCATATATATAATACTTGTACCTATATCAGCTCCCATCATATGCAAATTAAGTTTTTTGAAAAAGAAGATTCTCAGCGACTGTGTATTCTTCAAGCAATGATCTTGCAAGAACACAGATAAGAAAGAGAACAAGTATCGTTATATATTACAGCCATTCCGCATGACGGTCATCCAAATGAATGCGCACCATTGTTTTTATCGATTTGTAATGTGCAGCCAATGCAAACTTGTAGTGAAATGTATCCAACCACATAATATAACTTGCAGTAAACATTTTTTTCGAATATATTATACACCATTGGATAGAGCTCTCCGAAGTTTTTAATTTTTCGAAAGGTTTGTTTCATGTCGAAAAATCGAGGGAACTCGGCCGATCTCAAATCACGAAAAAACGATGATATTCAAAAAAGTTCGATTTTTCGACTTGGGTTTTTGGTCGAAACGTTTAAATTAGTTTTTCATTGGAAATTGGGTTAGAGCCGTTGGAAAAAGCACTATAGCAGAAAATCGATCATATCTCTCTCCAGTCTCCATCAGGTTTTGAAGAGCACACTCTTAGCTACAAAATGAGACATCTTTCAACTCTCCATGGTCTCTCATTCAAATACTATAAGATCAACAAAGGCAACAAAAAGTAATGCACAGATGCGTTACGCGGAATGGTCATATACACCACATGAAAGAAAGATGGGGGCTCAACTAGAAGTAAAAAAACAGAAAATAGGTGATATATGCTGGCATACGAAGAGTTACAGTTTGAGCCCTGCGGGATTGAGTTTTTTCGTCCCGATCCCAACAAATTCTGTTAGCCACTCCCGATCCCATCCCGCAGACTTAATCCCAATCCTGATCCCGTCCCGTAGGCATAATTACAATCCCGTTAAATCCGGAAATTTTTTTCGCTAAAATACAAACAGCTGTCGCTCGTGTGCGACAGGCTGAAAGAAAGAATCCGATTGACTGTCGTGTGAGAACGACAGTTTCTTGTGTGTGTTTAATTTTTTCAACTGTCTCGTCAGTTGTGTATCACCCGAACCCGTTCGTAAGCCTGACCCCCATTCCGATCCCGTAAATATTTGTCCTCCTATGCCGATCCCGCAGGGCTCTAGTTACAGTCATCAATTTATCCATTCTAGTTGACTGATCTGATGTTACAAATAAGATGGCTGAAGAAATGATCAATTATTCACATAGTCACTTTTGCGTTGTGTCAGCGTTTCAGACGACATTATAGCCGAACTACTGTATTTACGAAAAAAAGAACGTTCGGCTATAACGTCGTCTGAAAAGGTAACAGATCGCAAAAGTGACTATGTGAATAATTGATCATTTTTATTCTGTCATCTTATTCGTAACATCCCTATTATTCTGCTGCAATTGGGCGACTAAACAAGTAAGAAAAAAATCGTTATTAGTCAGTCATTGCACAAGGTATGCTATTCTCGTGCGATGTAAAAAACAGATCATAATATAATGCAAAAATTCAAAAATATCCACAATGCAATCTTTTGATGACTTTTCAAAACTATGCTTATAAAATTATTTATTGTACAGGGAAAGTATCTTCATTGCAAATGGTCTTGCTCTTGAGATATCCTGTTATGTGAATTTTTGCAACATGATTTATTTTTGGTGCTTAAATGAGAGAAACGTCAATTAACGAGGAAACATTCCCAGGTGTCATCTCCTGTTTTGACGCATTCATATCTCAATCGATAGAGTATATCGAGATAGTAAAACGCCTAAAATAGAAATTTTTCCCAATGGCTCTTGAAGACCATAATGGTAGCCCGCAAGTTTCTGATTAAAATGAGACATCTCCCAGCTCTATACGAGCTTTCTTTGCAAAGTTATAGAATATAAAAGCTCTAAATTAATTTCTTCTTAAAATATTTTAAAATATATTTTAAACATGACAAAATTAGAAGGATTACCAAATGACTTATTAATCGAAACATTTGATTATCTTTATGGACATGATATTCTATATGCATTTAGTAATCTAAATAATCGTATTAACATATTATTGAAAGTTTATAATCATTACAAATTTGCTTTTTGTCATATAAATGAATTAAAATTCGATTGGATATGTGAACAAAAATTCAATCAAAAACACATTCAATCTTTAACATTATCCGAACATAGATATGATCAAATGCAACGATTTCTATTATTTTTTCATACTGATGATCTTCTCCCTAAATCTTCAGTCATTATCGTTATTTATCATAAATATTGAACCACTTCAATGTTTTCTACTAAAGCTATCGTCGTTTCAAAAACTGACTCATCTTCGAGTTGATTTTGAAAGAGCCTATATTTATTATCAGCATTCAATAATTCATCTGTTTAAATCAATTTTATTCGGTACAATATCAACATTAAAAAGTTTCGCATGCCATCTGTTAAACGCTATAATAAGTAAAAACAAAAATATCAAAGAAGAACCACTGTTAGAAACATCAGAATTCAATAAAATTGAACATCAAATAATAACTCGTTTTTCTATATTGAATATGTCGCAATTATTTTTATATATACCAAAATTAAAATATATTGATTGTAGTTTACATAATGAATACAATCAACAATGCAATGTTGATGAACTACGTTTACCAATCAACTTTTTAACTTATTTAAAATTATAATTATTTGAAAATATTTCATTTTATCATATTAAATTATTGTTAAAACAGTCAGAAAAAATAAAACATTTTCAATTAGTCATGTGGAATACAACTGATAAACAATTTTTAAATGGTTACAATTGGAAATGTTTAATTCAAAGATATTTAAAAGAATTAAAAACAATTTCAATTCCTATTTTCTATTTCTGCTACATGAGAGAGAGGTATGGATGACTTATTAAAACCATTTCAAGACGATTTTTGTATAATAAAACATGAATGGTTTATTACATGTGATTATCATATCAATAGTAAAAATACTTGTCTTTATACAATACCCTATTTAGTTAATGGATTACAATTATGTCCTCGATCAACATTTACAACAAAATCAACATTTTTATCAAACACATCTTATAGTAACATTAAAAAAGTAACATTAAGATTAAAGAAATCAATACCACCAACACTCAATCATTAATATTCACAGTTAGAAATGTTAGTTATTTACCATATTGCACAAGGCACAAAATCACCTTTATAATTTGCTATCCATATCATCTATTAAAGAATTATGTCTTAAAGAAGAAATCGATTTAACTCTTTTTTCAAGTATTTTACAATATAGTGATCAATTACAAAAATTACATACATATTTTAATATTTTATCGAAGATGACAAATTATTTTCAAGATTTAATTCTATGTACACAATCAAATGAAAAAATAACACCTTTTTTTAAATCAATATCAATCATTAACAATGAGACAGATTGAACAAATGTGTCGAATATTTTCAAATTTGGAACAGTTCGCTATTTCTGTTTCGTCAATTTATGATGTTTCGTATATATTATATGAATTAGATTATTTATCATTTATAAAAATAAAGCGACTGACTGAGTCGCTGTTGTCTGTGTGTGTTTTAGCCAGACGCCCTGTACACCAGCTACACAGCGTCACTAAGTGATTTGCGAATAGTTGCACACAGCTGAGTGTAAGTTCAAAATCTGATAGGATCAGAGAAACACCTACCGCTGAAGATATTCTGTCGGGATGCTCGAATCAAAATAACGTTTCTATTTCTAGTAGAGTTCTCAACTTTCCCGAAAATGAAATAGATGAAATAGGTTTATTATTAATTAATAAAGTGTATTATCACTATAAGAATTTTAGATTTCGTTTTCTTTAGGGGAAATACTTAACTCGTTACCGTCGAATAGTAAGTAGAAGGAGAAGTGTCAATATCAATCATTGATACTACTCAAACTGGGTTTTGTTTTTGTAGTAACAAGTGTTCCACCAATTTCTTTCGATGTCGAAAGAAATGTGTATCGTTTTCGATGATCACAATATCAAAAAGACGTTTTTAGTGATGAGTATGCAATTTGCAATAAAAGTTATAGTACTGGGTAATCTTTGTCTGTCTACGAAAAAGAAAATTGGGGGGATTCGTATAAAAAGTGTTGATAAAAAAAATATCCGATGTTAAAAGTAAATAACTACACAATTAATTCTTGTTAACAAAATTTTCTTTATCATATTCATACGGATGAAAGTTCTTCTTGTGGTTTTTGAGAAAATATCATGAAATGAAACTTATATTTATTCTTTTAAAGGCTATGACAAATGTTTTTGGCTAATGCATCTATACTTAAATATCTTTATCTGACCATGTTAAACATGAAAAGTACACAAAAATGAGTAAAAATAATTTCCCACAAGGTAACAAAATAACAATTGGTTGGTAAGCATACATTTTAATTCTCAAAAAGCACCATCAATTGTGTATGAACATTATTATGAAATTTAAAGCTCAATACATCAATAAAATAAAATGAGATATGAACTTTTCGTTTTAATTTCATCGGAAAATTGTTTATTACTCGACCGAATTTGTTGGCATTAGATTTGATGACCATGTTTTATCTGCTAGATGTGCCATGATTTTGGATACTATCAGTATTAAATCTGGATAACATTCGATGATTTCATTTGGATAATATTGATTGCTTCAATACATTTATCTAACTGTTGGTGAGAGATAGATAATGAGCTTAATTGTTGAGCTATTTTATAAACCATTTTATATTGTTCTACAATTCTCATCAATATCATTTGGTGATTGAGCAGGAAGACGAGTAGCAAATGAACGAGCGGATGATAGTGTTGACGATTCGAATGAAGAAGTTGATGATATTAATGAATGAATTAATTCAAATAATAAACGACTGTTAATCAAACAAGCTTCATTGAATTTCTAAAGATAAAAAGGCATATCGTTTTCAAGTGACACAGACAATCAAAGAGTTAATCACACACTTTTCTGTGTGTAAGGTCGCCGGTATTGTTATTCATTTTGCATATCTTAGCTCGATCATACAAAAGTGCAGCTTGCTCTAGATGACCACATTTTCCTGCTGGAGTGCAACACTTTATGTTACAATCCCCGTATCAACACCAAAATGATCTAGCATACGAGACTGGAAGTAAAAACCTTTTACACCTTCGTTTAACGTCTTTTTCTAGTCCCGCATTCCAAATAGTTGTTCCATTAAATTATTTGTCGCTTCATTTTTGACTTAATTTCCTAGACCTATTATAAAATAGTTTTTACTACTATTTGCATAATGTACATCCAGAGCTCTTTCAAAATTCTTCACTTTCAAACAAAAAATATCTTACTAGCAACGCTTGACTTCACTTAATGCTGATTCGAAATCATCGATCCTCAAACAAAAAAACAACGTTGACCAAATCGGCAGATCATCAATAGAGCCGTCCTAAAATCAGAAACGAATTTTATATGTTTATTTCATTTCTTGTGTGTTTTCACAGTTATTCAATCAATCGTATGGATAATTTGTGAATGTCTTTGCCTTAGATGTCGTATAACAAGCTTTTAAGTTAGATCGGGTTGACGTATATCATTATTTGAAATACGAATCATAAACAATTTTAATAATTAAATTTCGAAACCTAAAACACATCATGCAAATGTAAAGCTGCACTACATGCATTATACTCCTTTTTCTTACGCTCTTTCTAAATAGCGTCGTGCTTGATGTACTAGTGCACGTTGTAGAGGTAACTTTAAACGGTTGTGAATATATTCTTGAAGTTGAGCAGAAAATTGTGTCATTAAACGAACAATATTGCATAGTTCAATGAAAATCTACAATTAGGAAATATTCATACACAAACGTACTATGTAAAAAATGATTGATTATCTGTTGATCGAACGATTCTGCAACATCATCATATTCATCTAATAAATTTTGACGTAGTCGAGTTTCTTTTGTATTAGAAACATTAGAAAGCCACAATCATAATTAAACAGAGAGCTCGATAAAGGGAAAATAAAAAATAACGAAACTTTTACATAAACAGCTTCTAAATTTGTTAAACCACAAGCCAATGTTCGAGCAGTTTCAAAAACGCTTTACCTAATAGAATAGGAAAGAAAACTATTTACCGATTTGGTCAATGTGGTTTTATTGTTCGAGAGTTGGTGATTTCGAATCAGCATTAGGTAAAGCCAAGCATTGCAAGTAAAATTTTCCCTGTAGCACTGTTTGTTCTCTTGTCAGTTTATCGCACTTGCGCGATTGAATACTTAACAAGTTATTTTATACTCTGGCATTCACTTCATGTCAGTTTTTCTCGGACCTCGCTCAAATTACGTCGTTCTTAGATGTTGCATTCCACGCCTGTTAGTATATAAACATCAATGAGCGACTTGTGTTTAAGGTCACTGATATGACGGGGCACAGCACTAACTGGAACTCGAAACCTCAGCTGTTCAATCCCATACGATGAAGAGAATAAAAGAAAACATTTTAATGTGCTTATCTAGAGGAAAACGAAAACGCATGTACTCCAAAAACCATATTGAACCTCTTAAATATCGAGCACATAGTGTCATAGTAAAAGAATCAGCAAAGAATGTTCTGTAAAAGATCGATAGTTAGGTTTTTCAACACTTTCTTTTTGTTTTCCCTCGTTTAGAGATAGAATCAATAACCTATTTGGTATGAACTGTACACCAAGAAAAACAGTAAAACTGCGTTACTATATCGTTCCAACAAAACACGTGCTTCCTCTTCACGAACATCGAACACCATTTTAACAAACTAATCCATGTATTTCCTTTCAACGACAACAGCACAACAAAATCCTAGCACATTATGAAATGTATGGATTATTGTTCAAAATGTGACCATCATGATACATAAAGTACAAAAATAAAACATTTATTCATGTGTATGTATTATGCAAAAACATCAAGCATTATCGAAATGAAAAAGTACGCAAAAGACAATTTAGCTGTCTTTGCCTCACATCTGTATATGCAGTCGACGAGAAGTGGAGGCTTTAAAATGAGAACAAAGTTGACCTTGTTACTCCGGTGGCTCTTGGCCATACATAACGTCCATTTGGGGCGTAAAAAGTTTTTATTTTGATCAAATTTCGCCATGAATATTTGCGCCGAATTTTGATGTTCAAAACTAAAGTAAAAGGAAAACTGATTGATCTTTTTCAATGTAAACGACCTATCCTTTCTTTCCATACCTTACTAATATCCCTCGCGTATTATGATTGTCATTGCCATCTGGTGATAAATAGGTGTAATCAATATATTCTGTTACTATCATATCTGGTGCCAATAATTTGATAAATTCACGTAATTCCTCCGCTAACGACGTAAGACACAATTATAACATTACAGACGTGTACCTCTTTTTCTTCTTCACTTACGGGTGAATGATTTCGATTTGAAATAAAAACAGAGGGAACTTCCACGTACAACTGTCTATAATAAAAAGAGATCATAAACCTAGATTTGCTTTTACAGGCACATATTACGCGTATGTAGAGACACGAGCTGCTGAAGATCTGACTGGGAAGACTTTTGATCGTGACTGGAGGAAAATCTCGGTAATGTTTCAAAATGTTTAGAAGTCTTTTTCCCGGAAAATCTTTCTGACATTTTGTTGACGATTTTCTGAAAAAATAATCACTTTATACATTTGTGCGCATTGATACGAAACGAGTATCGAAAAATACCTTGATTTCGTCCGTGTGGAAAGAGATGAGAATAAGATTAGTTTAATCTCGAAACACTTGAAACTCTGCTTACCGCGATACACATTTTTCAGGTAAATCAACAATTTGTAGAGAAAATACAACTAATGAATGAATGAACGAACATCTTTCCTTTGATAAATGACTTTTTTGCTCTACTGTCATTCGAAATATTAGCCTAATTGGTCGTTTTGTGCTGACTAGAATCGTTCTTCCATTCTGTCCGTCTGTTAGTTATTATATTCTTACCTTGTTAACTTTGCTTGATTCTCTGAAACATTTTCCATCTTTAGTGATTCTATATTCTGTTTCATCGTCAGAAAAGTTGTCATCTGTAGATTTGTCAGCCATCGTTACACAACGGATAATCAAGTTAGGTTTTCAAAGACGATTTAATTTTCACAACTGGGCGACTATAATAAACCACACGATAGTAAATATGGCAAGCTGATTCTGCACTAAAAATTGAAGAAACAAACGTCCACTGAGATATATTAAAACAAAGTAGGCACGTGTTTTTCACATACACATAATATACAGATTCAGTCTCTCCTCTTAAAAACTGAAGAATATGTAACATTTTATTCTACTCTTCATCAGATGGTCGCATGCACACATATCCACGTTTTTCTATGTATTGTATAAAATCTGTAGAAAAAAGACGATCATAACACCCATAAAAGACGGTCAGTTTTTTAATCGTAAGAAAAGAAAATAATGTCTTAACAAAGAAAACAACATTCTTTAAAGTTTATTTTAACATATATGCTGTTCAGTAAGAATACTAAACGACTTTGCTGGTGCTCGTTAATAAGATATCTAGGTTTTAAGGGATTTATATAAAAGAGTTCTATCTGCTGGGCTGTTATGACTTAGAAACAAATTATAACAGTCGAGGAATATAAGATATGTGCCCTTTATGGAAACAATTTCCAGAGTGGGGTGTCATTAGTGGGATCATATTTCGACTCCAACGTGTTAAAATGTCTCTGAATTGAAAGTTAGATAATTTGAAGAGTTATTTTAAACAGTAAAGTAGAAACAACATCAGATAGAAAAACCGATATATTTGTTAAAAATAATATGTACGAAGCGCATTGTGGAAGATAAAAATTACTCACAGTGGACACAGAGAGAGGACTGAATGAATAGTGAGATTAGTAGAGCTAAAACAGTGATAGTGATCTGCACATTTTATGTGATTACTAGAATTGGTTTTCTATAGAACCCTTAAAGTTAATTTATCAAAACATAAATAAAAAGATAAACCGTTTTATTCAGGTTTTTTTCATGCTCGAGTCTATTCTGCAGTTTTATATGCATAGCCGATAAGCAAATGAAATAAACACATTTTAATTTATTTACTCTTATGAAAAGTATGAACTTTTGTCAGGCTCAGCGATGCAGACTTACATATATATAAACTTGTAGAATTAATTTTATATTAACTTGGCATAAAATTTGGAAAAGGGAAATTCAGAAAAAAAAATTATTTTATCTATCTTTTGGCGTCGTTATTAAGGCGCCACTGCCAAAGTGTTTTCGCGCCTAAACACGGATATTAGACTTTTTACTCTTTGTTTATTCTGTCTGATTTATGTAACTTTAAAAGAAATAATTTCCAGTGTTCAATTTACTATTTCAACACCGAAAAGTATCATCATACGAATGGACTACGGTTTAATTCGTTCTGTGCACCAACCAATACAAATTCAAAATGGCTGCTATACCTAAAACTGAGCAAAGAGGTATTATTTTGCCAGATAGCTCTAATTAACTCGTTATCTTCCCGCCAGTTGTTTCACTCCCAAAAGCCTGAAGGTATATTCAGGTTTGTGAAGGAGTTGTCAAACTAGAAGATTCAAGACTTTTACATTGTCCAAAGTGGTAAAGTTTTGGAAATGGTGTTATATTGTGTTCCAATAGAAGCGCTTTTTTTCATTTCAGCACTTTTTGCCAATAGTGGCAAATTCAAAATAGAAAAAGCGAAAAAAAATTCACCGTATACGGCAGTCGTAAACCGCCGTATTTCATCGTAATACAACCGCCGTATACCCAGGTCCAATAGACACGGTCGTAAACGACCGTATACGGCAATGTACGGCGATATACATCAGCCGTATACGGCGGTTGTATTACGATGAAATACGGCGGTTTACGGCTGCCGTATACGGTGAATTTCCTGTGATGTGTGTGTCAGCTGTGGAAACTGTGGTTAGGTATTTTCATACATGAGAGACCACGCGTGGAAATTCATGGTATTTATTGCAAACATGAATAGCAAATTCACACTTTTGTTTACAAGCAATATGGTATAACAACAATGTGCTGGATTTATAATTCTAGGTACATCTGTTCGAAGCTCAATCCTGGCAAACAATTATAATTGTATGTATGTGAGTGGTAAGTGATATTCAAGACAATACAACACATGGGTGACGTCCTGAAGCTCTGTATACATCTTCTGTAAAAGATGCTGGAAACAAAAAATAATTTTTTCTAAACTGACCGTTTACGATCGTAAACTGTCACGGCGCAGTTACGGCCGTAAAACGGTCGGCGTATTTAAGGTGTAGTTACGGCCGTTTACTGCCGTATTTCCACCGTATACGGCCGTTTACGACTCAAATACGACCGCAAACGGTGATTTACGGCGGTCATATACGACTGTATACGGTCGTTTACGGCAGTCGTAAAACTGGGCCTGGGTAC
>CAJNOQ010005351.1:0-15488 GCA_905250885.1 Didymodactylos carnosus | reverse complement strand
CTTTTCGTCCTAAAATAAATTGGCATGAATTATACATTTTCGGAATCAGCATCGAATTCTGAACAAAACTGTCGTTTTACATTTTTGAAATTCGACAAAAAAAATTTTTATGAGCTGCGGTTATGATATTCGTGATCACCGTGCTCGAACCTATAGGAATAGACATTATTTTTATTAAAAAGTGGGAAAAAAATTTTCGAAGTCCCTGAGGTATTTGCCCGAAAAATTTTCGAAAATTTTTTTTTGTCGAATTTCAAAAAATGTAAAACGACAGTTTTGTTCAGAATTCGATGCTGATTCCGAAAATGTATAATTCATGCCAATTTATTTTAGAACGAAAAGTGACCATTTTGGCACCCGTCCTTTATTCTAAAATTATGAACAATGTCAGATTTTGTTGAGTTCGTTTTGTCCTTTCTGCTCATATACCATTTAAAAAATTTGAAGTGAATCTCATGCTGCTACAATCAAAGTCAACGATTAAAGTTGCTACGATCAAATCTAAAAACAGCTGCTGTTACTATCTTATCAATTGTGTAAAGAATCCGATAATCGAACGTAAAAACAAAATTATTTTCGAACGTTTGATCGATTTTTCACAGCACTTTCGATTTCTTCGTGCAGTCTCACTTAAGTTGCTGGTGATTTTAGGCTTTAAGAATGTCAGATTTAGTTCATTATACTTAGTTTTAGATGGGAATCAGAGTAAAACAATTTGAGAATTTTAAATATAAAACAGAATAAAAAATCTAGCTTGTTTTAAGAAACTCCACTAAATTTGATCACAATTAAAATGTTCGATGAATCTAAGTTTTCCTGCACAGAAAGGACTTTGATCACTTTTGAAATTTGAAACATGCTGAGAAACTACGTGAGAGAACACGAATACGAATCATTTTGTTCATCTCACGGGGACTCTCAAGGAAAGGAGAAAGCACCTTTGACTTATGTAAAAACACCGGTGAAAAGAACCTTCCAAGAACACGAACAGAACGCGTATTGTTTTTGTCGCATGAATTTGTGAAAAAAAGAAACAACGGTTCAAGACAAGCAACTTTGTTACAGCACGATAGGTTTTCTGTAGTGGAGTCGTTGATGATACATCGAGATATTACTCTTAATTAGAGCATTAGCAGTAGCTGCTCGAATAGTAATTAATCACTTAACATGAAGATTACTGATGAATAAGGTTTAAAAATGTCACGATGATATAAATCAAGGTCGTGAGTAATTTTTCGCTTTCTCTTCCGCTACTTAATAATTTTCCACCGCTAGAAATTCCGCCGAAACTTTATTCACCCTTCTGCGGGTTGCAACACCTCATCCGTACTCACTCACCAACAGTAATATTAGTGACACAATCTCCAAATTTTAGTCGAACTTCTTGAAAAACTATACCGTTATATAAAGAAACGTGTGTGCTAGAATAACTACGAGATTTTCGAAAAATGAACAGATACTTTATGGAATTCCTGGCAAAGAATGATGTAATAGTTTATCAACCAACACAAAGAAACAAACTGTTTACTTTAGTATTTTGATTAATCGTGTCTTTGATTTTCCAACATAATTTTTACTTGTTTTGGGCTAGGGTTTTATTTCATTCTGTTCTAAACACAAAAGTATATGGGATCATAATTTATTTTCGTCAAATGTTATACTTGTCGAATATCCTTGACCTAATTGAAACTCAGCTAATATCGCTATTGTGAATAATGAACAGTTATTGCTAGCAGAAGATTACTGTTGTCTAGGGTATTAATGAATTGAGAGATGGGGATGATACGGTATGTAGATAATGCCTGCCATTAAGTTGTTGTTACCTTTCCTGAATATAGTGAATTATAAACAGGTAAAACCTTAGCAGAAAAGAAGTAAAAATTATGTTGGAAAACCAAAGACACGATTGATCAAAATACTAAAATAACAGATTGTTTCTTTGTGTTGATTGATAAACTATTACATCATTCTTTTGTTAGGAATTCCATAAGGTATCTGTTCATTTTTCGAAAATCTCGTAGTTGTTTTTGCTTATGCGCATGTATATATATACATTTTCTTATATAATTATGATTATTCAAGCTTGAATGACCTTTTCTCATATTAGTATGTTTTTCTAATTTTGTGCGATCATAAAAATGCTAGTTTTTTAAGTCGAAAATGATTTAGAATAGAAATAAATTTCATATTTCGGGAGGAGGCGAAAATTTGCTAAAGTTTCAGTGGAATTTCTAGCGGCGAAAAATTACTCACGACCATAAATCAAACTAAAAACATATTGTAAATGATTAATGACAGTAGACTATTAAGGTCAAAAAAATATGACTCTATCAATCGATTTTTTCTTCTCTTTCTAAAAAAATAATTATTAATCTATTTTGTTAAATTATTAATTTGTTTCAGAAAAAAATTGACAAAATACTGAACGCTATGAAGGAAGATATACGTATTTTCATTAAATATAGCGCTTTCGGACTAATTATGCAATCAGATAAGTTTATATCAGAATATTATACCAAACTGAGAAAGATCTTATTTTGAGAAGCACACACATTCCTTTATATAACGGTATAGTTTTTCAAGAAGTTCGGCCAAAATTTGGGGATTGTGTCACTAATATTACTGTTGGTGAGTGAGTATGGATGATGTGATTATCTACGGATGACTATCTTTACTCAATCTTACAAATCTTTCAAGTCCAGATTGCATGATACTCTTAAATAAAATGATGAACATGAATATCTGTATCTATGTCGAATTTTCTCGTATCTATTTCTGATCATAATTTGTAATACATTGTTGTTATGCGTGATTGAACTCACGAGTTGGAAAAGTCATATGTACGATTGACACATCAATTTTTTTATAATTACATTTAATATAAAACAGATTATTCAAATAATAGAAAAAATAAATACTGTGAAAAACTTTCACCTCGAAATCAAATATTATTATTACAATCAAATACACACATACTATGTGTATATAAAACTATCATGAAAAATATTTCATTGGTATGAGTGAGTTTTTTATGCTCAGAAACTCCAGCTTATCTTAGTAGATAATATATAGGAATTAAATTTTCTATATTGACCTTAGCGGAAGTGATATTAATTCCGCAAAATTATGAGGTAAAATGTAAAACGTTCGATCATTTTGCCACTACTTCAGTAATTATATATTAAGGAAATGATTGTGTGTAGGCATGCACCAGTTACACTTGTTTGCCGGTTAACTGTAGTGGTAAAACTGTAAAACTGCTGTTAACTGTCATTATCATAACTGTTATAATAACTGTTATGACAGTTACAGTTTTATAGTTAACTGCAACTGGTACATACCTAACTGTGTGTATGTGTTTGAACGAGAAGAGATATTTATAGTTCAACAATAGAGAAGTATGACGATAGTATGGATTATTCAGAAGAAAAATGAGGAATAAAAAAAGCGAAGAATCATTTGAAGGCTGTATTTGTTGCATGCATGTTTTTCTACCCCCTGTCACGCTCGATAGAACTTTATATTTCTGCATATCTCATATACATTAAGCAAAAAGGGTGTTAGTGTTACATTTACCAAATATAAATTACAATAAATAATATCATCATTATATATATTATCTTAGTGAGTCTTACATTTTCTACTTATATTCCACTTTTGTTATACAAGAATACGTCACATTTTTTCTACAATACTTTCTTGAAAAACTTTCTGCAGTTAGATTATTACGTCCAGGCAATACGGACGACTCTGTGAATGAATCGATGTCAGCAAGAATAGCTCTAAAATAGAAAAATAAGCATCATCTACTAGCTGTGTTTATAGAAACATTTCACATAATCAGTTTTACTTTAGTATAGTTTAAAATAAAATGGTCAGCATTGAAGAAAATAAAAATCAATATTTTCCGCCATCATTTGGTCATGTTGCTTATGATCCATATCAAAATAGACATCATAGAATTGGAACAAGCGCACCAGAAATTGAACTTTTAAATGAGTTACCATTAACATTCGGAAATAATCAATATATAGCAGAAGAAACAAAATTTTATCCTAATATAACACCATCATCAATAAACAACAATACATCGAGAAGTGTATCTAATAACCAACATTTAGATAATACTTTTGATAAACTATTAGAGAGATATGCACCAGAGTAAGTGATAATTATTGCCTCTGAAAGAGTTTTAATAAAAATAACTTATTTTTTTTTTTTAGTGCAATTCCCCCCTCTAATATAAATCGTCAGGTACCACTTGGAGCGCAACAACAAAACACACTTCCAATAGTCGCGAAGGACTACCCAATCATTCAAAATAATCCCACTACAAATCCAATACCTACAAACGTACAAAAATCGATTTACAGTAGTTCACAACCATCCGTTCAAAATACATCCACAGCACCCCAGCAATCTCTCTACAATAATTTAAATCATCAAAATTCACAGCCAAAAGATATTGTGTTCGTAAATAAAAATGGGGTATCCAGCAACGGATATGCTCCACAAACTATTCCAGTTATACCAGGAAAACTATATACATTGGACGACGATCCACTATTAGAATTTTACGATAAACAAACAACAACAAATAGTAGAAATTTTCAAAATCGTTATCACCATCAACAACAACAACAGCCATCAACTGTTCAAAAGCAAACTATTCAAAGTTCTCAAGGGTCTGATCCATACAAACACTTGTTTCAAGGCTATACAAATACAACATATCCAACGGTAGATCAAATGAAAAAGAGTATGTAACTTGTTTGTAATCAAATGTATTTCATTCTAGCAGCAGCAACAACAGCCTATTTTCGTTTCTCCAAGTAATTTTCAACCATATGCCCAATTTTCAAATCCCGTGAATGACAGACTATTTCCGACATTCTATTCCAACGAATCAAAGTCAACAACAATAAATGGAACCTTGGAACAAAAATTCGATTTAGGAAATTTAATACATCGTGTTCAACAGGATTATATGAGAGAAATAGAACCATTTGTTTCAAGTGTAAAGTTCATTGAAAAAACTCCTGAACTACAACCAGAACTATCAAAATTTGAATTTTCAACACCAGTATCTGTTCGAAAAGGTTTGTTTTTGAACCAAACTCTAACACAAGTATTTCTATGTTCAGCATTTCCATTTTCTAGGATACATGGGACAAGCTGATGATTTATTACGACGAAGTTTTGGTCGTCGAAATAAAGATCGATCGTCGTCTGATCGACGCATGAGACACCATAGACATGATAATAAATATGATAAATACGACAATAAATACGACAATATAGACGAAAGATCATATCGCTCTAAGCGTCGACATAAACAATCATTAACATCCGTGACTTCTACTTCAACAACTGCGAGTTCAAACAAACATCCAAAAAGTAGTAGAAGAAAATCATCAGACCGACTAACACCCATTCAAGGTCAGTCTAACATTAGTAAGTAGCGTTCTCTAAATATTGATACCTATAGTTCGAGTTAAATCAAAAATCATTGAATTTGAACTGAATTTTACGAGGATTCAGAAATATTTGCTTAGTTCAAACAAGTAAGAGAACAATTAATAACTCAAATTCAAACAACCGAGGACGTTATAGAGTTAAACGGGATGATAGAAGTCAAACTATTGAAAGCCTTCGTACTACATCATTTTACTATATCACATCACACCTATTTTTCCCTCTTCTTTTGTTTTAGATGTTCAACACTTGAATCAAACTCAGTCGAGTCAACCCACACAAATGGCAACACATCCACCAAATGTTATATCCGAGAGCTCATATTCGGACGACGAGAGTGATGAAGCGCAAAAACCATTATCACATACAAGCTCTAACTCATCTAGATCATCAGAAAACTCCAATACTTCTGTTATAAATCGCGCTAATGTATCTCGTAATTCTGCGATAAATTCAAGTTCTCCCGTACCTCAGAATCTTGTTAACATCGTAGCTAAAACATTACCCTTGGCTTCAGGTGCAAGTCAGTCAAATACAACACAGTCTATTACCACTCGATCATCTCCACAAACAACTACGATAACTCCAGCTCAAATGGCGCAAAAACAAAATGACGTAGTTTCAGGTTCCTCGTCAGGTTCAGATTACGAGGAGTCTATACATAAATAAAACGAACCGCGATTTTAGAACTCTATCCCCCTCTTTATCAATTTTTGGAAATACCCATAATTTGTGTACAATTCGAATGAGGACGCAAGCACAGAAGAAGAGTTGCATTCACAACCCATAGCAAGCTCAACACAGCAATCAGTAACACCACAGGCTACACCCTCGACGAACTCACGGCTTCCCAACCCTGCTACAACCTCGTCACAAGCTGCGATCCCAAGCGGTACAGCACCGCCAGTCACAGGTACGATACCTTCCACCACAACTTCTTCTCAACCTTCCCTATAATTGCCCCCAAATAGTAAGGCGCCCGTAATTCAAAGTTTAAGCACTGTTTTCTTTTTTTGACTTTAACAGACATATTCTGATAGAGGAAATCGAGCTGAATCCGAATATCACATTTATTTTGTTTTACGACCTTTCCTTCTCGGTGAAAATTGCGAAATACTGAAAAGTATCCGAAAATCGGAAAAACCTATACTTCAGATGTTTTGCTTGTTGTTTTTTCTAATTAAATTTTGGAGCTTTGAAACAGAATTTTTCTGAATCAGCGTATCAAACTGCATAGTATAACGTGCCTTTGAACTTCTCCACATCGCTCTTAACCTTTGCAAAAAATTCATTTCTAAGAGAACTCAAAAACGAAACCCTCCACTCGAAAAAGCATCAAGTCTCTTGCCTTAAGAGATGAAGCCTTGTTTAACGCAGTATTCGGACCGCCGTGCAGCGGAGAATAAAGTTATAACTGCAGATTTCCGAATTTTTGCTGATTGGTTTTGAAGACTCAGTTTTCTGGAAAAATAGTTTTTCAGAAACTCTAAAAAATATCCAAAACCTTTCTTAATGAGGCATGATTGTAGTCCGTAAATTTCTGGTTAGAATGAGACGTCTCCCAGCTCGAAATGGCCTTCCTTTGCAAAGTTATAGAATTTACAAGCAAAGCCCTAAATGTTCATTGGCAGCTCATAGCTACAGAAATAAGGAAAATTTTTTTAGAGTTTCTGAAAAACTGGTTTTCCAGAAAACTGAGTCTTCAAAACCTCAATTTTCATCGAGAAGGAAAGGTCGTAAAACAAAATAAATGTGATATTTGGATTCAGCTCGCTTTCCTCTATCAGAATATGTCTGTTAAAGTCAAAAAAAGAAAACAGTGCTTAAACTTTGAATTACGGGCGCCTTAGGTCATTTCTAACTACAGTTTCTGCTCCAAAGATAGCTGGCAGGAGAAATTCGAGTACACTGCAAGAAGCATCTCAGAGTCAACCATCTACCACTGCTACGGAACCAAGTTAAATCTAAATTGATATATTCAACTAAACCACCCAGGAAGTAGTCGTAATGATATTTGGAAATCTATTCGAGAAGGTTAAATGGTTCACATTTTAACTGTCATAGAAAAACCGAGCTTATTGTCTGTGACGAATCTACGTTTCATACTTTGTTGATTTTTCCAAACTGATTTTGAACTCTCCAAAATACTAAAATTTTTCTATATTAATTTTCGATATTGTATTTTCGAGAAACTCCAACGCATAGTTAGTTTTATTATAAAGGAAACGAGTATATCGGCCTCTTTTGAGAGTTTTTGTTCCTTCAGGAATACCACCAGCAACTGCTGCTGCGGCAGGTGGAAGAAATCCAGAAGGACCAGCAACTGCAGCTGCGGCCGGTGGAAGAAATCCAGCTGGACCAGCAACTGCTGCGGCAGGTGGAAGAAACCCAGAAGGACCAGCAACTGCTGCTGCGGCCGGTGGAAGGAATCCAGCTGGACCAGCAACTGCTGCTGCGGCTGGTGGAAGAAATCCAGCTGGACCAGCTACAGCGGCGGCAGGTGTAAAACCTCCAGAAGCACCAGCAACAGCGACAGGTATGTGTTCTCTTATTTCTCGTTGTCAACTTTAGAAACTGGTGCTGATTCTGTGTTTTGTTTTTAGCTGCTAGTGGATCAAATAAAATATTTACCCAGAAGGACACGAAAAGTTCATCGAAGGATTCTCAATCGAGTTTTGGTTCCAAACTTAAATCATTAAAAGATAGAATAATGCGAAAGGACAAATAAAATGGAGTTGTTTACTTCTATTAGAAAAACGCTATGATTTTTTACTCATGATTCATATCACAGCTACGTATGGTTGGACGGAATCTATGCTGCGAGGAAGTTCTTAAAGAAAGCCGGTGTCAATCAGCTAACAATTTTTCAATGTACTAGCTCAAGTCGTCGTTGTTGATAGCCTGGTATTTATTGTGAGTGTCATGAGCTTCTGTTCTTTATCTGTACAAAATAGCTGTCTTTATGTATCGTGTAAAGTCAGTGATGGTTGGAGGATTTTTTAAAACATGTTTGGAGAGCTATACTAGCTATTTGAGGAGCACATATTATTTTTATTAAACGCGAATATATTTGCAGATTATGTTAAAAGCCGAGTTTTGAAGTTGTTTCTTTGATAATGACCCTAACCCAGCGTTTCCCAAATGGGGTTCCATGGAACCCTGGGGTTCCGTGAAGCGAAACTAAGGGTTCCGCCAGAAAAAAGTAAGAAGATAAAAATTAATTTCACCACGTAAAAAAAATTACGTAGTCTTAAATAATTTTTGTCAAATATGATGTCAAAATACTACTGGGGTTCCGCAAAGTTTTAAATTTTATGAAAGGGTTCCATGGCTAAAATAAATTGGGAAACACTGCCCTAACCTATCAATTTTTGTGGTTTTTTATCAACAGAACAAACGATTGTTTTTCTTAAATAGGAGATCTGAAGAGAGTTGAACTAGCTTGCCTAATCTAGGTTTACGGCTTAGTACGAAGATTTTTGTACAGATTCTTCTATTTACAAATTTCTGTGCAGAATCTGTATGCAGAATGTAGACAAGATTTAAACCAGAACCTTAGCAGAATATTAACAAATTTTGTATAAACGTGAAGCAGATTATGTGGAGAAACGTTGCCTGTTAGATTCTGTAGAATTTCTGATACAAATCTTGTCGATAATATGCACTATTTATAGATCCACAATGGTCTGTTGCAGAACTGTAATGAGTCTGTGCAAAATCCGTACAGAATTTGTGCGGATGTCCATTGTAGAAATATCGTCTAAGTTTGTATCTACTTTCCATAGTCAAAGAATCGTTTTCTTTCTCTCTTTAGTCTGACTGTATCATTGGGTTGTTATCTCATCATAACTTAAACTTTTATAAGACAATTTTTTCTCTTGCAATAAAATAGCTTTTCAGATCGTCATATCTTATGTACAAAACATTGTTACAGACTACAGAGTATACAAATTCCTAACAAAATGAGTACAAAGAAAAAGCTTTTTTCTAATGTTTCATTGTGACTGCTTGTTGAATTTTTCATGATTTTTTCTGTTAATTTTCTATTGTATTATAATACTTTTAAGGATGAGCTTAATTATTGGATTCACACTAGATATTGATGCGATTGTGAAATTGAATATGTAACATTTCTTGCATTATCACATAATTTGTGTTACGTATAAAATTTTGTAATACATTCTTGTTACAGTGTTCATAGCATGTATGTTTAGTCAACAATAGTAAATCATTATTAAAAAAAACAATTCAAATTGTTCACTTTGAACTGGTAACGACGATGAAGTAGCTATTGTGTTGCAGATAGTAAGTTTTAATAATTGGATGATAAAAAAGGTTAATAAAAATTCCTAACTTAATGAGAATTTAAAGGCTGAATGATTTGCTTCTGAGGATGATTGTGCTTGTTGATCAGATAAACAAAAAAATACGTTTTAGATTTATGATATTCACATAAAGTAGAAGAATAAGCGCCTGACTAATACACAGAAAAATTTCTTTCTACATTTCGTCGCTCGAATCCTTTAAAAGAAGTAAAGGCAGTGAAGAAAGAATATGAATATAATCTCCAAAATAGCAACTGTTTGAAACTCTTGTCGTCCGATATGCAAATCTTTGTAGTAGTGTTTATTAACCCAACAAGCAGAAGACTTAGAAGAAACGCTCATATTTTACAGAAAAATTAACTGGCAACAAAATAATAAAAGTGCTTTGCTCTGAAATAATACAACTTTTCTTCCAACTTCGTTGATTGTCAAAAACACTTCCATTCACAACCCCATTATGGCTGTCTAATTTCTCGCTGGCGATTTTCATAGAGGTAGTGAAAACGTTGTTTTACGTATCCCTGTGTTTGCTTTAACTCTTAAAGAACTAGAAGATCCTAGCCATGTGCTGATATGAAAGGGCCAAGGTGAGATGCATAAAGCTTGAACTTACTAAATGGGAGACAAATAATTATGTTGAAACAATCATTTTCACTTGATTGCATTGGAAAATAATTAGCATCTTTAGTTAGAATTGAATCCATAGTTGAGTTCAGTTGCTTATAAAGAGTTGTTGTCAGGTTGAGAAAGGCTAAATCAAATAAATAGTTATAAACTATTTATTTTTCTTTATAAAAATCAGTTAATGCTGAACTGTAATACTACAGAACTTTTAGTACATTATCAAAAATATTCTGTTTTGCTTCATATACAAATTCTCAATTAAATTAATACTTTTCATGAGCACGCTACCTATTTCTGATTATTAGCAGTGACCCTACTCTATTCGAATTTGCACTAGTAATAAATCTTTGACTTTATCCTTTTCATAAATCGAATCAACTTCAGAAATAAATCGTAATAAATTAGCAATTGTTTCTAGTTTTCATCTATGAAACACTATAAGTAACTGATCTCAATAAGTCAAAAGTTGTAAAATACGATGTTTCGAGGTCATATGTCAATTATTTCGCAGTGCGGAAACTATTTGATTTATCTGTTTCTTATACATCATAACTCGTTGCTATCAAATTTCATAAAATACGTTTGATGCGTAAAAAACCAAAAATAAAAACCAAATTACAACACGAATATTCTTAAAAGGATTTTTTTAGTTTATTCAAATACTTCTGATAACGAAAAGAAAAGAAAAATGCATTGCATAGAACAGAAAAAGAATGATAAGCAAGGAAAAAAATCGGTTCAACTAGAGAATGTTTGAATCAAGACCAAAAAAATGTATCAGTAACAGAAATAATATCACAAACGAACTACACAATAATCTAATTTATCACACGATTACAATCAGAAAAACTGTTCAGATGAAACAAGAAAAAGGACGAACGCCATATCCTACACAGTAACTATAAATCTCGAACTGATATATAGGTTAATCTAACAAATTTTCTGAGAAACTAACCTCTCTCTCTCTATGCTTTTAGTTTACTGTACTACAATCATATTTAATTTGTGTCTGAATTAGTTGCTTTAGCTTGCCATCTATTGTTCGTATTAGTATGAGCTCTGAAGAAACACATAGACAAAAGTTATGTACAATAAAAGGCGAAAAGCAGCGAAATGTTCAGAGCCACATCACTTTTAAATTTCCTGCTTAAAAATCTCGAGTGGCGTATCTAAAAAACAAACAAGAATAGACCTTCTATCACTACAGATTTGGAAGCAAAAAGAAACGCTGGTGACTGAATCATATGCTCTAAAAAATAATTGCTAACCACACATGCGACAACTAGAACATATAATAGAGAAGCGTATGTGAAATACAAAGGAAAAGAGTGATATTAACAACTAATAAAGAGCTGCAATTACATTATTCAAAACGCGACAAAAAAAGCAAAATGCAGAAACGACATTTTGTTGATTAAAAGTAAATACACGGTGACTTCGAAAATTGCCTTCCTCAGACCAACGATATGATGAGTTCAGTGAGTATTACTGACTACTTATTTTGCTTTTATTCTTCAAATTACGCCTTAACCGTACGTTTTTTACTCTCACCATCGGTCGTCTTCGATCGTACTAGTCTAAATTGAAAAAAATAACCAGATATCAACACAAGTTCAATAAAAGAAATATTAATTACATATAAAGCAAATGGCACCAGATGGAAGAAAATTGCGTGCGTAAACAAGGAATTGAAATGGCTATCTATTAATAACTCGTTTACGAGATTAAAAAAAATTGAGTGGAAGGAATGCGAAAGTTTAGTGTCTTTATGGTTGCTCCATCCAGTTAATTAAACTCATCACAGAGTATACAGGCTTTGGTCACTGATTAAGGATATAAGCTTTATGGGTTGAGCAGGGCAGGTAGAACACACTATAACAATGTACAGGATGGGGATAAGAAGACCTCAGAGTTTAATTTTGGACAATTTAGTCGTCCAAAAGTAAATTCTTTGCATTTGAATCAAAGCTCAAGTGTTCGATTCTATCAATGGTGTAGTGTTCTTTTGTGCTTTACTTCTTTCTGTTCTATCCTTATCTATCTATCTCTCAATCAAATGATTTTTTGAAACTATGAGCTGGAATTTAACTTTAAAAAGCTGCTCGTAGAGAATACAAAGAACTTACGGATCATCGGGGTGATCATGATCGTCTTCTTCGGCTGCAGCAGCCTTTCGTTTTAATTTTTGCCGTCTTTCAAATATTAAAATAACAATAACAAGTACTGAGACAACCGCTACTATACCAATAAAGGGCCATAAAGCAGCCATTTTATCTACAAAACAAAAACAAAATCATATTTTTTGTTTTAAAAAAAATATCTATCGCTCGTTCACCTTTAACACGTAGGTTTGCTGTAAACGTTGCATTTCCAATTGAACATCGGTAGTGACCCATATCTTTTTTTCCAACGTCCTTAATAGATATTGTATTTGTATTATCCATATTATTATCATGCTCCACATTTTTCGATAGTTTTTCATATGACCGATCATCCGAGCTATACCACCATTCAACTGTTTGGTTTGGTGGACTTGTCACACATGTTAAATTTAATAATTCATTTTCGACACGTGTGATCGAACCATACGTTTTGTCTACGATTTCTTTATCTTTATTCGTTGTTATACGAACAGGAGATGGAATTCCTGGAAAAAAACAAATAATCAAACTACTAGAAAATCACTATTCGCCTCGCACATACTCTGAATTTGACCAAATCTACACTCAGAAGGCTTTTGCGTTCTATCATTAGCGTTTGTCGAAACATACCATCCTGTTGCATCAAAATCTTCAGCAGCTAAAACAGAAGTAAATATTAGTTTACAATAAATATCAAGGATTAATGATACAAGCAAGTTTAATAAATATCAGAAAGAGTCTAATTCAACTCCAATGACCTTTCTCACTCGAAATGAACAATGATATACTCACTAACAATTTTTATCAATAATTTCGAGCTACTCGTTCCTTGTTTCACATCATAATGTCCACTGGTTTGTTCAACAGGAATGTCGTCATCGCTATCTTTTTCTTTGTACCATTTATCAAACATTCCATCACCACCACGAGCTAAACATTCCATTTCAACTTGCCCTCCGAGAACAGCTGAAAGGGGTGTTGAGCGATGGCTGGGTGATACTCCTTCATATTGCACATAAGCGAACGCTTTTGTTAAAGCTAAAAATTGAATTTAAACTTTCTAGAAACATATTGAGCCTTCGATACTAAAACTACTTAATGATACAGTCCATACAATTCAAAGGATTGTATTTTTCTCTGATACTCTTTTATTACTAACTTGAGACTACAGGAAAAACTACATCACGTATGTTCCGTTGTACTATATTCTTTGTTCTAACATTATCAACGTTACTTATCTAAGAGTCAATCAGCAAAAAAGTAACTAACCATAAAGCGAAGATTTCTATCGATGAATGCAGACAGTTCCTGTACATAAAAGACAAAGTCTCTAACAGGAAATTTACACAAAGTGTAAAGTCATAATTTAAATCTGTACTTTTAGCTTGTTCAATAAAGCTGTTCCCTAGTGAGAGCAAAATGTCAACTCGATTTTTATTCTGCATGTACATTTTACTGTTAAAAAGTCTGCAAAGAAAAACGCAGCATAGAAAAGATCAAAGTTCTGCGTCTGTTTGCCAGGGAAAATCACTGGTTTATCCAGAATAAACAAATATTTTCAGATCTGTAACAACCGATCTGTAGTCATCCTGTACCCAGTTGTATCCCGTTTATTACCATTTCAAAAACTTAAGCTGTGCAGTTTAATATTCAAAACGCTCTAATGTTCGATTTTTATTACCTGTAAGAGCAAATAGCAAGGTTTTTAACACAACGAAATTGAGATTCATCTTTGAAATCTGTTAAACGATTATCAATGATTTCAAAATCTTTTCTGCACAGTAAGGGCCAGTATCTAAAACTAAGAATTTTTTTTCATTGCATTCCAGTCCGACAGAGCAAAAAAAAGAAAAAAATCAGCCATCTTTTTTAATATTAATGAGCATTTTTGTTTGGAAAGATGCAGTTCAACGTAGATGCACTTCTTAAAAAAATTTTTGTCAGATATATCTTTCTGAAATATGGGCGCAGTACATCAGGTGCGCTATGCAGTCACGTCTGATTGGATTATTTATGGCCAATTATTCATCGATAATAAAACATGAAAAATAAAATGAAGCACTAGTACATATTGTATGTAGCTCATCTTGGATCGAAATAAGTTAAAATGAAAATGAGGTCGATACTTTCACTGTCTGTATGCAGAAGGTGTCCGTCATTTTCGTTGTAGTTTATCTTGTATTGTAGTGTACCTTGTATATATTCTTTTTCAAAAAATCAGTTTCATATTCTACAAAGTGATGGTGTTTTATTTCAATCTACAAGAGAAAAAGAGCTACTAATTTCTGTTTTTCGTCACATCAACAAGCTTAATTAAAATATGAAAAAAGCTCATGATATTTTTGAAGTAGACTAGTAGATCTGTCAAATATATCTCACTAGCTGGTCCTTCTTTCGATAATAAAATGTTTATCAAAAATAGAAAAGTGAGTGAGAGCAATGTCATATATTTCCAGTTTTATATTAATTATTAAGGACAAATTCTCAAATGAAATTAACGCATACAATATCGATTACATACTACTATATATATAAGAATTATATTAACAATTGTTCTAGTTTAAATATTCTCTCAAATATTAACCTATTTTTTTTTATGAAGAATTAAAAATGAGTTTCTTGTTAACTCTAATGATTATTATTAGTTAAAAATAAGGTACTTTTTATTTATAATAATTACTTTTTTGTTCGGATTTCTTTATATAGAACTGGAATAGATTAAAGTGGATTTGAATAATTATCAATAATTTTTTTTGAACATTGAAATTTTCCTGATTACAAAGTACATACAGTGGCAGCATCAAAAATTGAGTAAGATAAATATAGTCTGGAAGTTAAGTGAAGGAGTTTGACCCATCTTTTAATGTTTTGGATCTTAGGGCTATTTTTGAAATATCCTTTCTGCATGGGAGGGTAAACATCT
>CAJNOQ010005350.1:0-15492 GCA_905250885.1 Didymodactylos carnosus | reverse complement strand
GAAAAATACGTAGGGGGGAAATTCATTTGGCGCCTACTGTATTTAAAAATGGGGTAAAATAATTGCTAATTAGTAACTCTTTGGGAAAGCAAATACAGGGTTTTGTAGCGCTTGCAAATCTCTATCAAAAAATATATTCCTTCACGGTCTTCAAAGCATTAATAACTTACAAATAAGAATGTAAGGTACTAGGGTAACGCTAATTAGCACTAGTTAACAATTTAACGGTCGAGAGGGACCTGATTCTATTTAGTTCCATCTTCCGATTAGAAATATGATATTCATATTACTAGAAAATATCAAATTCAATTTTGTCGTTGAAGTCACCTAAAAGTCTACTCTAATTTTGACAATAAAAAATTCATAACTCCTCATGGATAATTTTGTTTGTCACTAAAATTTCAGGTTACGTATAGCAGCAGACAATATGAGAATGTTTGTGTGTGAGTGGGATCTTGTTTGAAAGTTAGTTGATGGAGATATAACATTTTAGTGACCATGGGATCATGAGATTTTCGAAAAATCTAATTTTTTCTCCTTTTTTAAACCGTTATACTTTCTTCGTAGACTTATACCATACCGCAAGTACATCACAGATTCACAATGATCTGCTCTATCCGGCGGTGAAAAGCGTTTTTCAGAAAGTTGGAAGATTATTCAGAAAACATTTTTTTATTATCTAGCTATCACATCGGTATCCATCGATCTTTTTAGTTTTCTCAACAACCATACTGCAGCAAACTCTAAAAACTATCCAGACATATACGTCTTCTCCTTCTCTATTTTGCCCTATCAGACCAAATCAAACCGGCGGTATCCTTTCACGTTTCTTCATTTCAGGTACTCTCTACTACTGGATGTCAGTTAATAATCACAAAAAATAGAAAAGATTCAAAATAAGTACGCTCATTACTTTAGTTTGGAATCTTCATTCTTTTCTCATTTCAACAGAAAGATCGGTCTGACAAGAGTGATTTATAGCAGCAGAGAGTAGCCAAAACGAACAAACGTGAAATTTCAATTTTTTTCAAATTGTAATGAGGGTAGCTACTATACTGATATTTGTGATCAGCGCAAAATTCTCTACAAGACAGCATATTTTTTAACTCTTTCCCAGGAGGGACGCTCAAATAATATGTTCCCTTGTACGATTTTATCCGGTTTTTCTCTTCTTTCCCCCTCTCCCAGATGCATTTTTTCGTTAGTAAGGTAAAAAACTCGACAGACCTAGTTATTTGTCAAAGCCGTAGCTTTCAGAAATCAAATTCTTATGACATAAAGTGCACAAATGTAATAACATATTGTATTACCTCACTTAATATATCCTGAAGTTCGCCTTCGGTTGGCACCAAGCCAAGGGAACGTAAAACAGTTCCAACTTCTCTAAAAAAACAATAACAATAAAATTGCACGAAATCCGTTATACAAGTACCCCAAAATTATCATAGCGTAATAATGTTTTTACTTAATACAGTACAGCTGCATATTTCCACTTACGCTGCTGCTATTGTTTTATTTGATTCCAAATCAAAAACTTCGAAGGCATCGGTCAGCCGTTTAACTCTTTCTTGTTGAACTCGTTCTAAAAAGACAACAACAATCAATAGATGTTCAGATGAAATACAAGGATCCACGGAAACCAGCGGTTTACTCATTCTTTTTACTGACGAGCATTGTTTTCTCTCTACTTGACCTCTCCTCCAGAGATGTCTAGTGCGAACTTATAGAATGATATTAACCTTCGCTTTCCTTCACTGGATCACGTATAGTAACTTTTTCTACACCATTTTGCTCGCCGTTAGCTGTTGCATTCGCATCTATTGTCGGTACTGATGCCATGAAGGATGTTTCTCTAACTGATTGCTTATGACTTTCTCTAAATGTGAAACTACTTCCATGTTGAACAATGTTCAGACTGTAGTTTCTAAGAGCAATCATACTTGTCAATCAAATATATTTAACATTTATTAGATATTTTCTCTAGTTATGTAGTTGTAAGTCCGTGACCCTTGCTGCATAAGGCGACATCTATAATGTAAGTGACAGGAAGCACAGGTCCAAATGCTATTAACCCCATCTAGTTTACTGATATCCAATTCCTTGATAGAATTC
The DNA here is from genome assembly GCA_905250885.1 of Didymodactylos carnosus. Taxonomy (NCBI): domain Eukaryota; kingdom Metazoa; phylum Rotifera; class Eurotatoria; order Philodinida; family Philodinidae; genus Didymodactylos; species Didymodactylos carnosus. The sequence continues at coordinate 13,380 of CAJNOQ010005350.1, read as the reverse complement.
AAACGACAAAAGCTATAAAAACACGGAGTATAATTATGCGCTCCATGCGCGCATCTTTCAGCGTAAAGCCGTACTTTATCGGTATCGAAAATGAAACGTCTATCTTCAATATTCCAATTATTTTCTTCATAACTCAAACAAAAACTATAAATCAAAAATATTTTTCTATCTGGAACGTAATGACAAGTTGAACTTATATCACATTTTACCTTTCAAAATACCCGATACGAACCAACTTGTTTTAATGTACCTGTTCAATGTTGGTTTAGGTCAGTTAATCTATTTCATTTTTTATATGAGCAAGCTGACAATAGTAAATAAAAATCAAAAGGAAAGCAAACGAAACAATTAAATTCACAGTAAGAAGATGCAAAAAAGAAAAACTACGAGTTTATGTGAACGGAAAATCAAGTTGTCTAAATAAATTTGGCTAATGTCAACATCTCTCAGTCAACAATGATAGGAGTGCTAAGAACGTTATTCAGAATAATTGCTTTACGTGTGCGTGTGAATACATGTTGAGAAAAAACCGAAACAAGTAGTACCAAAAGAAACAGCGATCTGATGAATCAAAACCAATACGACCCAATTATGTGCGAAGTAAAAGAAAGGAAGGATTAAAAATGCGCGCTATTGCTGTTTTGCTTTCTTGAAGAAAAATAGTCGAAAATAATCAAGCTGAATAAAAAAAAGATAGAAACGATAAGTAAATCAATTCCGCCCTTCTTCTTTGGAACGTTTGATGACATTAAGTTAAGAACAACATGTTGTATTGGATTTTGTTTCGCCATTCGTTGAGTTTAAAACAATTGGTATGGGTGGATGATGTTCGTTTGGTCCTTCTTCGTGTATTTGACGTTGTGAAACAATACGATAAATTTCTAGAGAAAATCAAACGCTAAAGTACTACTTAAATACTTTTTTAAATACGTACACAACTTTAAACTAAAGCTATCTCTATTAGTAATAAATTGTTCCTGCACTACAGGTGAATTAAATGACCCTAGATGACTAGATTCCACTATCTTTACATTTAACATTTAACTGGGACTTTCAGCTTGAAATTATTACTGTGAGTGTTCCCTCTCTCTCTCTCTTGCTGCTTACCTTGTAAAATTGTATGAAACGCTGTTTCAACGTTGGTGGAATCTAAGGCTGATGTTTCGGTAAACGAGATACCATTTTTCTCTGAAAAAAGCATTCTTTAACGAATATAAACACAAGAGAAAAATATGTTATTTACCCGCAAATGCTTTTGCTTCATCACTCGGAACTGATCGTAAATGTCGTAAATCTGATTTATTGCCAACTAACATAATAACAATATTAGCATCAGCATGATCACGTAGTTCTTTTAACCATCGTTCAACATTTTCATATGTACAGTGTTTACTAATATCATATACTAATAAAGCACCAACTGCACCACGATAATATCTAGAAGAGGAAAAAATTAGTTTGTGGAAAAAACGTTGAGCCACCTTTATTATAATTGAGGAATCATATTCAAAGAAACTGTGACTCTGAATGTTTGAAATATTTAGTTAAGTGTAATAAAAGAAATATATTACGTACGCGCTTGTGATAGCTCGATAACGTTCTTGTCCAGCTGTATCCTAGAATAGCAGGAAATAAACATAGCAAAGCATAGATGTCAAGTAAAAACCGATAAATACCCATATTTGTGCTTTAATCGTTTTGGAATCAACTTGAATACTCCTTCAAATAAAAAGGAAGACGTTCGTGTTATGATGAATAACTATTTCAGAGCATTTTCACGTACCTTGTTGCAAACTCTACTCCGATTGTACTTTTACTTTCAAGATTAAATTCATTTCTGGTAAAACGAGACAACAAGTTACTTTTACCTACACCCGAATCACCGATCAATACAACTAAAAAAAGAAATTAAGAATCAACACATATTCTATGCTGAGCTAGCGGCATACCTTTGAATAAATAATCATATTCATCTTCACGTGCCATTTGTTTGTTGTTTTCTTTTAAAATAAATACTAAGAATACGAGCAATACAAAAAAGGATGATAAAAAAATCCCAAAAACAATAACAAATTTGATATTTGAACGTGGAAACTTGAGATTTGAATGATGATAATGTTATTTATTTCATTTCTCTACAATAAATAAAAAGAAACAATATTATTTATGAAATAACTGTCTTTTGAAAACTATTTTTGTTATAAAGAGAGTGAGATAGGTTAATTCATTTCGCTACGTGTATTCTGCTCTATACGATTCCAATTTTCTTAGCAATTGATGTGTACGATGTGTACCTTATAAAACTAAAAACAATTCGTGATCGCAAGCTTCTCATTGCACAATACTATGGTGAGAAATAGAAGCAGCCGGGATATATGTTTTTTGGACACAAGATAGAAATTTTTTGTATACTACGTTTCTTACGAGTAAACTTTTTTCTCGAACAACGTCGTTCTTCATAATCGTGATCTACTCAAATATTAACAAGTCGACAAACATAAGATGAAACAAGCACAAGTAGAATAATAAAAACTTGATTCTTTAAAAATACCCAACCGCTCTTTGCATCCTTTTAAATTTGAATAGAATCTAGCGATGGAAGATAGACTTGATTACACAAAATAAGGTAGGTAACGGCTAGTTTCATTATAAAATGGAACTAATATGCGGCTGTCTATACGATGACTCACTTTATTATCTGCCGTTCAAAAACATTTGTCATCGTAATTGACCAATCACAGATAGAGATACGATAATCTAGTAAAACCATAAAACCAATAAAAAACAATATTAGCTTTAACCGCAAGATAATCTCATCTACACTACTTTCAGCAATAGAGTTACATTAAGTCTCTAAAAATGGAGTTATATTTTAGCCTTTTAGAAGGAATAGATGATTTCATTATTTCAGACCTTTTGTAAATTTTGTCACTATGTAGCTGAACTCGTGTTAAAAACACTTTTAAAGCTTCAGTCTTAATTAAAATCGAACAAAACTTGATCAGGATGCGCCAAACTTGAAAACTAAGCATAAGTCGTTAGTATCAGCATAAAGTCACGTTGATTGTACCGCATGACGTCTAATTTACATGCTTACTGAAAATTTGTTTTCGTTGAGTCGCACACCCTAGAAAATTTTTCCAAATTTACCTTCGCTAAATAATCATTCACTTACACGTTAAAATCGTTTTTAACACGAGAATGCGCAGTTTTAATATATGAATCGCATTAAAAGATTTACTCTTCTATATTGCCACAATAGTTCCTGATGTCGAACTCGTTTTCCTGCGGGCATATAACATTTATACTCTACACATTGGACGAAAATGTATATTAAGAAGACAGAAATTTGTTTGTCTCTTGAAGAAATCTAGTGTAACATAGTGTAACTGCAAAAGTAGAGTATAGCTCCAGAATATATATAATATAAAAATAAATAGAACAAGTGCGTGACTGAACCTTTTCAAGTAAATTTACTTGCACTGTGTCAGTTAAATACTTACATTTTACTTGTCAGTTATTTTCTCAAGTACTTGACAAGTAAACTTACTTGGAAAAGTTGCCAAGTAGTCCTCATTACTTAACCCAAGTACCTGCGCAAGTACATTTACTAGGTTCATTCTCGACATCGACGACAATCAATATTCATTTTGCTCTAATAACGTACATAATAGCACGTTCATAAATAGAATAATATTTTTCTTAGATATTATACAAGCAGAGATTTGGAATCGGAGAACGCACGAAATGAGACAGAAAGAGCGTTGAGAGAATATAACCCGTCAAAACGTGGATTCATCCCTAGACAAAACCCCTCGCACTTTCTACATATTTTCTACCAGGATCCTAGGATTCTGTTATAGTTCGTTTCGGGTCGTTTATTATTTTGTCAATAATCGCATTTTTCTGTTAAGATCCTTTTCGATTCTAACTGGATTCTAGCAAATACGATGACTTTCAGGTGCCCTTGATTCCATTGGGATTTTGTTAGGATCGTAGAAAATGTGAGTGAAATCCTAGTAAGATCCAGTCAGGAAATTCATAGGTATCTTACTAGGGAGTGACCGACAGGAGATATTATAATAAAATCTCAAAAGAACAAATGTAAATACCAGACTTCGGAAAAATCCTGCTTTTAATTAAAAACGTCCTACGTTGTCCTACTTTCGGACTTTTATCCCACATTTCCTACTTTTTCACATTGTTTTCTTTTTCTAGGAAATTTTAAGTAAAAATACTTGGTTGTTCTAGATTTTATAAATTTTCATTTTATTAGTAACAACATGATCTATGACTGTCATGTGTTGGTGTTTTTGATATTTTAAGCTTTCTATATCTTTTTCGTCGGAAAGAAAAGTCATGTGATCTATTGTGAATGCACTTTTTATGATCAAAAGATCCAGAATTTAATTCTTTATATTCAGTTCCAGCATTCCTCCACATAACATTTAAGATATTCAAATTCTAGTTTTCAGAACTTCTCCATTTATTAATCTGTTCGAACACATTATATCGAACAAAATGAACGTTATGGATTAAAACAAAACACACTAATATATTCTCCAGAAAATTCTTCATGCGAGTCCGTCTTCCCTTCATCATGTTTTCACACTTAGAATTTGAAGGAAATATACTATGAACACTGTAACTTTTACTTAATTAGCGTAGGCTTGAATTATGAAAAATTAAAAACATAAGAAAGAGAAGTGAAGCTAACGCACTGGAGCGCGCCATGTATTGTGAGAAAAAACGCTGATCAATTTTCGAAAGTATCTTCTCTTTAACACTTTTTAGTTTCATATACCACATACATCAGAAGCAATGGTGGATTTAGGGGAGGTGCGCTTATTCCCAAGGGGGAAAAACTGGACTTCAGGACTTCGAAGTCCCATGAAGTCCATTGAAATCCCATGAAGTCTGCCAGAGTCCCTTAAAATACACTTTGTTATAGTTCTGTACGTTGTATCTTTAACAATGTGTATCTCTAACCTATCCGACTACTTTAATGTTTTGAGAATCTCACTTTGAAAAATCATCGGGATTTTCACCAAAAAACGAAAACCAACTAAAAATTTCGAAATACACATCATTCGACTCAGTTTTTAATCCTAATTCTGAATGTGATATCTCTAAAAATTCTTGGCTTTCGATACTTCTTACCTGTAACAAACCACCTGTTAACTCATGTATTGATCAATTCTTTCGACCGAAAGACATTCTATCAGAAACAAGAAGAAAAAAGTTGAAAAAGTGCCAGTTCAGTCAGATATAGGCGATATAAAGTGGCGGACAAAAGTTTAAGTAAGGCCACTTTTACTTTTGAGTTTTCTCGTGAACTAAAGTAGCTAGAATAAATCCGAGAACCGATTTATGTAGAGAACATCTTAAAGTATCTAAGCATGTAAGAAGAAAAATTTTCATTTAACTTTAGCAGGAATGAAGTCTGTCGGAGTCTCTTAAAATACACTTTGTTATAGTTCTGTACGTTGTATCTTTAATGATGTGTATCTCTAACCTATCTGACTACTTTAATGTTTTGAGAATCTCACTTTGAAAAATCATCGGGATTTTCACCAAAAAACGAAAACCAACTAAAAATTTCGAAATATACATCATTCGACTCAGTTTTTAGTCCTGATTCTGATATGATATTTTTATTACACAAAAGTTGAGTTCTGTTAAAGAAAATCGAGAATTACAGGCAGAATTTCGACTTTTTCGCCTCTGATTTAGAGAAAATGAATTTGCTCAGCAATAAAAGAGAATTTTAAAAAAATGGTGTTACAGTTTTGATGCTCGTGAGCAGGCAAATCGAATGTGGTGTAAATTGAAATCAAAAACTAATTAAAGCAGATGAAAGATGTTGAAAAGAATCGAACATCGTTGAAGATTTCCAGAAAACTTTTAAAAACCCTTTTACATTCAATTTTGAAATCTCGCAAACCCTGAAGTTTGTTCAGTTTTTCACGCACTATTTAATGGTGTATTTGAAAGTATCTGTTGCTATGAAAAAATTGAGAAATTTTGGTTTTAAAAAAAGTTGAACTTTTAGAATTTAAAATTAAAATTAAAATTTAAAAGTAAGGAAAAGAGATTTTTTGATATTTCTTTTTTTTAGAATGCCGCTGAAACATTTCTCTACATGATGCAATTATTGAAAAAATTTTCAACTTAAAACTAATACCAGGAAAAAATTTTTATTAAAAAAGGAGTTTCCAAAACCCACGGTTTTCTGGAAGTCTTACTTTCAGATTTCTTCAAACATTTTCAACATCACCACTAGAAGGCCATGGTTTGAAACCTCTAAACCCCATGTGCTTCATTATGAAATAAGCTTCAACTTTTTGATCTAACACGCCTATTAGGATTTTTCCGATATTCACTATACCCACGTACTGAGTGTCTGCTTAGCCAAGCCTTTTTTCTGTATCTTATTGGAGTCCAAAACTTTATATAGATTTCTGGACTTCATAGGACTTCACGGCCGGGAGTTCCATGGAGTCCTGAAGTTCGCTTATTCCCCCTTGCTTATCCCACTACCCCATTCCAAAATATATTCAGAAGAAAAAGACAGCGTTAGTGCTTCCAACCTCAGAAGTTCGAGCAATCGCACGCCTCATTGAAAAATCCTGGATCCGCCACTGACCGGAAGAGTAGTTATAGTCTCTTGCAATTCATGTTTTTTTGTTTACCTTGTCAGTTGCACTTGAGTATTAAAAGCGTGCAAACTCTTTGCCGAAGAGTTCTTAATTTACATATCTACTGAAAATAAAAAAATGTATGAATTATAATTAATGGATCTGAGTATAGAAAAGCAGTGGAGGGATAGTGAAAACGTTTTCTAACCTTTTTCCACACTATCTACATTTATCCTACTCTTCCGATATAAACCTTACCATACTTTGATGATTTAACTTTTTGATTTTTACTAATACGAATCCTGTAAATATAGATAACTGTAATCTAATGTTTAGTCCTATTGTATTGTATTATGCATTATGTAAAATTCTGATATGAACGAACGATTATAATTTAGATTTTATTGCAAAGCTGTTTGCTCTCTTTTGTAGAACCAAAGACTTTGAGAAAACACAAATAAGATAATGTAATTAATATTAGGAATAGACATACTCACCATTAGAATTTATTGGGCTGGTAAAGTGTTTTGAGCTGATTGATTATAAGTTGTTTTATCAAGGTATTTTATAAAGGTAAAAATTTTACATTTTCATTTAAAACAATAGATGATATTTACGTAGTGACAATATATTAATGTTGTATAATATATGCATACATACTTTGAAAGAGTAAAAGAATAAAAGCTTGTAATAGTGAAGTACGGATAGAGTGACAAGCACAAACTTGCTGGAGACAATTTTAGAAATGAACAATACATCAGAAATTCATTATAATGTTGACGATAACGAAGTGCATTCAACACATTTAAACGATGCTTTTGAAAGAAGAGACAATTTACAAGTTAACCGAAAACTGTCATCAGTCTATGAACCAAATAACGATACTCGTGCTAACGTAAGCGAATAAGTTTTTTCAAATATGTTATCTAGTTAACTTACATTCTTTCGTAGAAGAACAGCTGCTAACTGTGAATATTTATATTAACTTTAACACACTTTAAAGTTTCATTCTGATGCCTTCTATAGACCAATGAACTATTCGTTAGACTTTTGAGATAGAACTGTTTTCATTATTCAGTGAACATTAATAAAAATTAAATACATACGTGAGTAGCTCGAGTTGTATCGTGTTGAAAAGTGTATACTAAAAAGTTCTAACCTTGACCATACACAAAATGAAATGTTTAGGCAAGACAGTTATAGTTAAGTGAGGCACTAGAAATCAACTACTGTTCTAGAAAAACTTTTTTGAGTTTTTGACTATGTCATTCTTCAACATATATCAGAATATATTTTTTCTAATATTTTCAAGCATAAAATATTCTTCTGTTTAGTGCAGCTATACATGCTTAATGATGTTTTAGCTTTTTCAAAAAGTACACTTCTTTGTTCAGCTTCCCTGTTAATAAGTGCATCTTCTCTCTCAACAAATGTTTTCTACTAAAATACTAACACTTCGTTTTATGTGTGATTCAAACTAAAACTCTCTAACATGTACTTTGAGACGTGTTGTAACTCGAGAAGCTCAAATATGTTGCTTGGTTACACAACAGAAATCTGGTGAAATGGTAATTCTAGAGTACATAAGCAAACAAAAAAGTTACGATGGCCTAATTACGATGACCCCTGACGTTCTGATCCATGGCTTATCATTGTTCATTTTACTATTCGATAATATGTTCTCGAGTTTGGGTCGAAAAGGCATATACACTCATTCACTTCTCACTATGACCGCAGTGTATAGGCTGTTTTTCGTGTCTAATAGGGGTATGAGGTATATTTAATGTCAAGGAACACATATGCTCGGAGCATCTGTGTTCCTTGACATTAAATATACCTGTCGGTCTATCTGATAAACTCTACTGCAGTAGAATTTATCAGATAGACCGACAGATGAAAATGACGAATATGCTTTCTTCGAAGGAACAAAATGAAACTTTAAGACGCCATTACTGTACTGCCAATTGATATAACAAAGATACCGCTTTAATTTTTTGTGTGATCTTACGTTTCATCTCGTGATTCCTTTCTCTTGTATCAACACATTAGAAGAAGAATTTTTCTTTTCAAACGAATATTCACCTGCAGTATGCCTGTGAATTTCTTTCTTTCTTTGAAAAAAATGATTTTGTTCTTGGAGTGCAGTGAGAGATGCGATAGCGCTCCCTTTTAACTTGCCACATACATGTGTTAGCATCCTATAATACTACCTTCGTTTCGTGTTTAGCTCCGATATTGACAGCCCTGTATCTTAAAAGTAAAATGTAATCTTTACTAAAAACAATAGCTCGACATAGAGTAGAACTCGTGTACTTCAAACTGTCATAACAGCGAAGAGTGATCCATTCTAGTTAATTTTATTTTAGTCTCTCAAGTTGGCAGAATATAGAGTAATTTTATAGTGAGTGCAGTGAACATTTCGATGAAAATCAGAGCTGGAACTGGTTGAGAAAAGATAAGCCGGTCCGGTCCGGCAGGTAAATGGGCCGATTTGAATTATACCTCAAACCGGCGAAAACCGGTAAAATACCAGCGAAAACCTGGCGAAGTTTTTGAAAATCGATTTTCAGAAAGAATTTTCCCCCCAGAAATGAAGTAGTTTGCGATTTTAGTTTTCTTGACGAAAAACAGGGTAAAAAGAGCAGATGTTTCAAAACTTTCAACCGGTGAAATACCGGTCTCTACCGGCTCGGTTGACTTTTTCAACCGGTCCTGTCCGGTACCGATTCGGTTCCAGCGCTGATGAAAATATATAATTTGTCCTTTTCCTATTTTATCTCGTTGTCTATTGCAGTGCGTATGTAACAAAAAATGAAAGCGATAAGGAATACTGAAAACGGCACATTTGACCTCTATAGTTCAACTATATTTTCTTTTTTGTTTGCTTATGTACTCTAGAATTACCATTTCACCAGATTTCTGTTGTGTAACCAAGCAACAAAAGAGGACTATAGGTACTGAAAAAAGCTAGAAAACTCGATAAACATGCTCTAAAACAGCTTTAAATCATGAAGAATCAGGATAACCGTCATCTTTGCTTTGAAACAATTGCTACATTCAATGAGAATAAACACTACTCACTTAGCGTTGTCTATAAAAAAATTATACTTGCAACCACAGAGACTTCACAACTGAAACTTTCAGAAAATGTTGAACTGATAGTCGGTATTTATTGCCCAAAATTTCAGATCGATCCGTCTGACGCTAAAAACGTCGATTTTTCAATCTCTCAGACAAAATAGTTCGTCGTGAATTGTTTTCATAGGAAATTAAAAACTCACTCAGAACCAATCTAGACTACGTCATAATACCAAGTTGTGTTGCATTTTATTTGCTCAGTCTAACTCTGCACTTATAATTTGTAAAAAAAAACATGTTTTTCTATCAAAAAGTTTCTAAAAAAATCTTTTTGAAAAACTCAAATATGTTTTTGTAGGTTTTTAGGTGTAAGATCAAATTCCAAGTTGTAGCTCGTACATCCTGATGGATCGTCTACTACTTTCTCCGATTATGATCTATTTTTAGTTTGAGAATGATACGAATATACCACAAAAATTAATTATTTCGAACACAATCATCGTTCCAAAATGGATATCAATTGCACGTTTAATAACAGCTATTATTTATGTTGTACTTCTTCTTGTCTATCTGATAATTATGATTTTGGCAATAGTTTTGTATCCAAGATGTGAAAAAGCTCCGATTTCCGAGTGGTGGAGAAATGCTGTTATAATTAAAGTCAATTTACCTGACAACGAAAATAATGTGAAATTTTCTAATATTACAAATAATTTAGACTCCTATAAAAATGATTTGAATATACAAGCCTTATTATTAAGTTCAATAATGCCATTTAACGAAAAACGCTCAATACCAAATGAAATGCAAAGTGTAGATGCTACACTTGGCAACGAAATAGATTTGAAAAAATTATTACAATATGCGCATGACAAAGATATTCGAATATTGATTGATTTTCCATTGAATCATTTATCTGTTAAGTCGCCAATATTTCAAAGTTCAATAATGAATGAAACCGGTATGTATGGTCAATATTTTGTTTGGAATAATCAAATGAATACAAGTAACTGGTTAACAATGAATATGGAAAAAGCGTGGACATATAATAGAGAACGTAACTCCTATTATTTACATCAATTTTCAAATGATTCTGCTGATCTCAATTATCGAAATAATCGTGTTTTAAAATATCTGATTGATTCGTTTCATTATTGGAATGATCAGAATATTGATGGATTTAATATTATCGGTCTGAGTTATGCCTATGAAGATTATGAATATAGCAATGAAGAAGTTTTCCATAACAAAACAAGACATTTGGAAGAAGATTTTTTGCTTATTGGAAAAATACGTTCACTTAACACAACTAAATTGTATTTATTAGATACAATTGATACCAAAAATACCGATGATAATATACTTAATCGATACTATGGAAATGAAATAGTCAAAGGTTTTAATGTAATCTCTGCTAATAAGTATGTGTTGTCTGCTGATAATAGTGATAAAAATATTATTCAATTATTTGATGATTACTACAGAAATTCATCGTTACATGACAAAGGTCTTGTTTGGAAAACATTATTAACAAATTCGAGTTTGAATGAAGCTTGGTTTATGGCTACATTATTTCATAACGGTTTAATATTGATAGATGATACTCAATTGTCTACTCTCACTGATAATATTCGTACACTCATCACTATTGTGCGTAAAGAAAGTGTATTTCAAGTGGGTAATTTAAGACAAGAAATTATCGATAATGGAACTATTTTAACAATTGAACGTTATCGTCGTGGTTCAAAACATCACATGATCATTGTTAATTTCAGTTCAAGTCAAAGACAATTTAAGGTAATACTGAAAGAAGGTGTAACAAATGCTGTTGAAATAATGGTATCATCTAAAACATCGGAGAAATATGTCATTGGTGATTTAGTTGCTATGAATGAAGAAATTAATTTAAATGCGTATGAATATCTAGTTATTAGATGGTCAGCAACAATCGAAGGATTAGGAGTTATCTTTTAATTTTTTTTCTACTTATAACATTATACTTAGTGTTAGGTTATTGCCATTATTCTGTTGTTTTTTGAAACTGCGAAACGTTAAAAGTAGTATGCTTAATAAATTATTGTACAAATCATAGTGAGAAAAGCTGGATGATGTTCCTGCGATTAAAATTCGAAACTACTCTGATTGTTGTTATCTTAGACAGATAAAATAAAAATGCAATCAGCTATTTTTTTAATCGATTATATGAACGGCGTGGTTAGCTAACGGTAATTCTTCGGATCAGAAAGTTCGAACGTTCACTCGAACAAAGGTTAAAAATACATCGTTAGACGCAGTTTTTCGCATTGATTACGAATCCGAGCTCTAAAAAATTAAAAAATCTTCATGTTGAAAATTTAAATTTAAAAATTTTTAGATTTTAATTTTAATTCCCAACTTCTTACGGTGGCATAAATGCAAGTGCACATGTTTTTTGATTGTGCGGTTTCTTCATACTTGGTCGATCCGATCCATAGTGTATAGCATGCCCAGGACACGAACGGTCTTCACATTTCCAATAAACCATAGTATTCACAATTTTGTCTTGGGTGTAACGAAAAGTATCAAGTAAAATAAAATTGGTTTCTTACTCTTACTTTCAACAATAGCTAACATGAAATACAGTGCAAGATGTATCAGAGAAATCATCATGATTAACATAGTATGTTAAAGTTTAATACAAATAGAATAGATAGTGATTAATTTCCGTTTCTAACTACATGTATATGTTGCAGGTAAACTTAAAATTCTAATTTTGACTAGAGCTTCGCTAGGCAAAATTAAGATTTTAATTATGACCAGGCAGATTTTAAATTTGACTAGGCAGAACTAGGCAGAAAGCTACTTCTTCTTCATCTTCGGATTCTCTCGTTGGTACTGCTGAGAAACTTTTCTACAACGAGCTCAATGAAGTTTTGAATTCATTGAATAGCAAATTTCGAGAAAAAGCTGCTTTCAAAAAAGAAACTTATAATAATATTTTAAAAGCATTAATCTTGGAAAAAGGTAAGAGTTTAGCTAGTATAAGTCCTCAGTTCATATTTTGGGCTAAAAAGAATTTTGTGTTGGTTAAATATGCTGGCGTCGATTTGATTTGTCGTTCAAAAACGAAAAAACCTATCTGTGTTTTTGAAAGCCTTTACAATATTCTGCATGAAATGCATGAAAACATATCTCATAGATATCAGAGATAAAATGTTGAGAGAGCTGCTGTCTAACTATTCGTGGATTCCACGCGAATCGATCAAAATATTCTTGAAACACTGTGTGCAATGTCAGGTCAAAAAATCAATCAAGCAGCACGTTGTGTCCAAACCTATTGTTGCTCTAGGAGTTATGACTCGCTTACAAATTGATTTGATTGATATGAGAACGAGACCGGATGTCGTATTGAGTGACACAGTGTATTTGTGGATATTGGATTGTATCGATCATTTTTCAAAGTTTTCATGGGCTTCTCCTTTGTTAACCAAGTCGGCAAATGAAGTTGCTCTACGTTTGAAAGAATTGTTCTACGTTTTTGAACCGCCACGTTTACTACATTCAGACAATGGAAGAGAGTTTGTTGCTAGTGTAATTGATGGATTGAAAGTTTTATTTCCATCTATGTGTTTCGTTCGAGGACGACCTCGTCATCCACAATCTCAAGGATGTGTTGAAAGAGCGA
>CAJNOQ010005349.1:332-15494 GCA_905250885.1 Didymodactylos carnosus | reverse complement strand
AGATACGTTAGAATGTTATCACCGTTTTATTTCGGTGATGTTCTACGTATATAATCTCAACATGAGTTGAGTGAAAAGTTACAGAAAGGCAGTCTCGAGGACTGCGCGCGTAGTAAGAACCAGTCCAGGTTTCTAAGACTTGAGCTTTCCTGTAACGAACGAATAGGCGGTTGTAAAACATATCTGTTAGTATCAAACAAGTCGAGTTTAAAAAATCAAAATGATATCTAATTGGATTTTTAGATGCACACTTAGGAGATTATTGCACATGTAACTGACAGCACATATCTTGTTCAGAGCTCATCTCTGAGTTGTTTCATTAGTTATCAAAGATCCTGAAAGATAGATGGTTGGTAAAAGGTGGAAACTAAGAGATATTATTATTAGTGAATGAAATATTATCGAAAATTTGGGCTCGAATTTTCACTAGGTACTGTTTGACAGACTATTACTATCCATTTCAATGAACAATGGAGTCGGTTGTAAGCTGAATAACTCCGGATAGGAAGCAGCTAGAGACCTACGGTTTTCAACATTCGAAAGAGAATAATATTCTTTATTAAGAAATATCGAAAGCTGGTTGGTGAACAATTGACCAATCAGGTGAGCTTTTGCTTGACATATTGGGCACTGCCTGGAGAAAAGATTCCCCGTTAGATTTGAAATCCTAATACAACCATTCGATAGAGAAAATTGTTCTCTATTGATGTACACAAGGCCCAGCACTTTAGCTTGTGCTGTTCACGAAATATAAGTAGTTTCCTGAGAGCCCCAATTTCGGCCAGCTGACCTTGGATCACTTCAAAAACCTCGAACTATAGGTAATTGATCATGCTGAGTCGAGTGATGATATTTATTTTCAGTTTTGAAGCGAATTAATTCGCCAGGTTAAACTTTTTTGAAATATCGACTCAATACGCCGCATAGTGCGACATAACCACTGAATATAAAAATTACAGAAATATTTAAATTAATGATTTCAATCGCTTCGAAACTGAAAATAAATATCATCACTCGACTCAGCATGATCAATTACCTATAGTTCGAGGTTTTTGAAGTGATCCAAGGTCAGCTGGCCGAAATTGGGGCTCTCAGGAAACTACTTATATTTCGTGAACAGCACAAGCTAAAGTGCTGGGCCTTGTGTACATCAATAGAGAACAATTTTCTCTATCGAATGGTTGTATTAGGATTTCAAATCTAACGGGGAATCTTTTCTCCAGGCAGTGCCCAATATGTCAAGCAAAAGCTCACCTGATTGGTCAATTGTTCACCAACCAACTTTCGATATTTCTTAATAAAGAATATTATTCTCTTTCGAATGTTGAAAACCGTAGGTCTCTAGCTGCTTCCTATCCGGAGTTATTCAACTTACAACCGACTCCATTGTTCATTGAAATGGATAGTAGTCATTTTAACTACCCAAAGGTAAAAAAAAAAATCTAGTATTGCTTGATTCATCTAGATTACTAGATTTTTACTCGATTGCAATTATTGTGTAACCACAGTGGAAATCTAGTAATTCGGCGATTACTATATTTTTTCTAGTTGTAACTATCCATTTATCACTCGATAATCGCTCGATTTAACTATTGCCAGATGCACCTGCAGACGCATGTAGTTAAACGTCCCTTTTTCAACTAGTAATCTAGATGACAACCAGTCATGTATCGCCCGATTATAGACGAAATGTATCTAGATTTTTCCCATAGGTGATGTTTGCTTGGGTATATGTATGTTGATGTAATGAAAAATAGGTTTAACCTTTAAATATAGGTATAAATAGGTTTAAATCTTTTTTCATCAGTGTAGTTTAAATTTTTTTCTTTTCTTGCTTCAATTTCTTCGAATAAAACGTATTTCAAAAGACATAAAATATACCGTTTTAGAAAACCGAACAATAAAAGTTAATATTATATACCCGTGTGTGTTGTTTCTCCTCTTATTTTGCCATATCGAATATGGTGGAGAGAGAAAGTTATTTGTCATTGAACAAATAAAATAATATGAAAGATTTTTGTCAATAATATTTGTCTAGATGTGAAATGAAAAAACGGAATTACCCTCCCTAGAATAATAATACGGTGATAATAAGATAATAAGATTACGATGATTCATATATGAAAATATAGAAGTTTAAAGGGCATCGGATGGACTAGTATTTATTATTGAGAAATGTCTGTTATTTTCATTTTTTTAACTTAGAGAACACTTCTCGCTGAACAAAAATAATGACGAAATAAGTAAGAAGCATTGAACCAAGTAGTAGTGTCACAGTATCTTTGTACTGCAGGTACAGAAAGAATAAAACTTATAAAATTTCCATGCTTGTTCAGTTTACAGTGAAAAATATGTTGCCAGAGAAAAAGCTTATTATTTTATAAATCATTTTGATTAGCAGAACAGTTCCAGTCACCCGTTCCCAGTAATCGAAACTAGTCACCAGTTAACGTTTTCTGCATAATCAAGATGTAGAAAAGGTGATGCTCATCTATCTTGTTTTTTACGCTATAATAAACTCACCTAGTTCAGTTCGCACCGACGATACTGCGATATAAACAACACACGTATAGAAAACCCTTATTCAATAGTCTTTAATGTCTACAGACAAATCAAATGTGTTTATTGCTCTGTATTTTCTTTTAAAAGTAAAACATGCTTTCTATAGTACGGGAGCGCTTCACATCAAGGGCTGTCAAGGAAAGATTTTCTATAAGTGTATTGTTTATGTAGTAAACATCGCAGTATCGTCTATGGGAACTGAACTATTATAGGTGAGTTTACTACAGTGTAAAAAACAAGATAGATGAGCATCACCTTTTCTACAATTTTGATTATGAAGAAAACGCTAACTGGTAACGATTTCTTTTATCCAGTTACTAGAAGCAAGGTGAATTGGAACTGACCCACCCCTACTGAACAGTACAACGTCAAAAAAACGTTGTATATTGTTTTAAATTCAAAACAAAATGAATAATAACTTACATGGAAACAATTAAAGCATAGTAGCGTATGCCCAGGGAAAGGCCTTTGTTCTTATTTGATACGATTTTGAATTGATTTCTAGTGTTTTTAATATGAATAGCTGGAAGACACCGAAAACAGTTGCACTGTAAACTCTGTTTACGCGACAATTTATCGTTACTTTTTTCTAAGTTACAGAGAACAGTGCCTCTGTTTATTCAGGCATAAATTAATTTGTCCAGTTTTAAAGATTCAAAAAACTAATGTATATTTTTATTGATAATTGATCCTCATTAAAAGACCGGTCTAGTGTAGTTGCAGGATTAAACCTTTCTCTTCAGGAAAAAATAAAAGCGGTAATATACTTCCTCCTTTCATATTCATAACTGACTTTTAGGGTGAGGTTGTTGCTATTTAATCAATTTTTGGTAAATCATATTCTGTCATTGATGCTCTTCTTTTGTTATAAACAGAAACTTTCGTTTAATGCCACTGAGCTCATCTTCCAATTTGGACGACGTTTTGGTCTCTTACCTACTTTCCTCTACTTGCAGCGTCGTCAGTAATCTTATGCAATATGAAAAAGAGTAGTACGATAACAAAAGAAAACAGTCATTCTCTGTCGTGTTAAATTGTGCTAATTGAACTCAACTTTACAGAGGGAACCAGGGGTGTGGCAGTTACCAGTACCGTTACAGTAACTGCAACTGCTGATCTGTTACCGTTTCTGGTAACGGTAACGGATAATCAGTTGCCGTTGACAGCTACACAGACAGCACAGAGACAATCCGAAATAACTACAGTCCATATTGCCGTTTGTGGAAAAGGATAAATGAGTGTAGTTGTCCTGTCTAACCTCTCCCTCCTGAATTAGTCAGTTTTCATTGGTCGAACATATAGCACTTCATGAGTGGTTAGACTTGGAGTTTATGGAATCGTCCCAATCTACGCCTGAAACAAAAGCAACTTTTAAACGGGATCGGAACAGTTTTTTTTTGGAAACTGATCTTGGATAAGTTTTTCTTATCAAGAATTAGATGTTCCACATTTTCCAACTTATCTTTTCCCATTCTGAACAAGCAACCGTGTTTTTTTTATTTCGACTATATAAAATAAAAAAACAATGCTAACGTATGAAGACTAGGAATTTCAAAACAGCGAGAAAAGTATGTACTTACATGAAATGGCTTAGCAAATATACGTTTATATCCTATTACCATTGGTTTCCTACCATTCTTACGGTTATGCTGAAATTTAAGAATATTGAATGGGATTGCTTTATTTTTACCGCATAATCTTTTCAGAATCAATAAATCGCGCGGAAACACCGGTCCGGGACCGGATCAAATAAAGGCGGTCCCGCAGATTTCTAGGCTAGATAAAGAGGCGGACAGACCAAGACAAACATTTCTGTGCGGATGACTCTTTTTTTCAGAAAAAAGGAATAAGAAATTTTTTTCTTAATTGTTGCCGCTGTTCACCGCGATGCAAAACCAGCAGTTCGCTAGTCTTGACCATATTGTCGAACACAATAATATCAATCTAAACTTGAAAAGCGCTTCACTGCAAGAGCCTCAACAAAAACATGGAAAAGTGGTATGCGGAGCTATCGCCCTTTTCATCATCGTTCTTCTTCTCGTTATTGCTCTTGTCATCAGCATCGCTCTTGTCTTCACCATTGGTGTGAAAGCAACGCGATCAGATGAAAGTAGTAATACTGCAAATTCTACCTCAACGATCTTGCCTGTGAGTCCTCTCTTCGAGCCCTGTAACTGTGGTTGTCCATCGGTCGAGCCTTTATTCAGCGATGAAACGGCAGCGGCTACAGCACGTATTGTTAACGGGGAAACGGCACGCGCACATTCCTGGCCCTGGCAAATACTCTTAGTTATGTACGATCCAGAAACGAAGTTAGAGTATAGATGCGGTGCCACTTTGCTCACACAACGACACGTTCTCACCGCGGCACATTGTGTCCACGGTTTCTTCCCCCCATATATGGTCCTGTTTTCAGGCCAGCACGCTCGTAATTTGAGTATCTCTCTAATAGACGTCCGTGTCGTCAACAAAGTCTATATTCATGAAAGCTACAACAGCCATGCCCACAACGATCTAGCCATTCTCACAACCGAAGAGCCTTTTCGTTTTGACACATATGTTAGTCCTATTTGTTTGGCCACTCCGAATTCTCTTCTCCTACAAGCGAATGAAGAGCTTGTGGCCATTGGATGGGGTCGCATTTCCGGTCAACCCGAAACTTTTATATATCCCGAATATCTGCAACAAGTCAAAGTGGCTTACGTGCCAGCATCGAACTGCTCACGAATATTAGAACCAACAACTGTCCTGCATCCCGGACAGATGTGTGCTGGGAGACCGGGTCACAACGCTTGCAGTGGAGACAGTGGCGGACCGCTGATGCGACGAATGCGCTTGGCTAACACGGGGACTTACTATTGGCAACAGATGGGTGTGGCATCGCTATCAAAGGATTGCGGCTGGAACAGTACGTGGCCCGATATCTACGTTAATATACCATATTATTACGATTGGATCATGGCGACAGTGAAACGTGCTGTTTAAGGACATTTTCATTTCAATCTTTCGCTGAACCTAAATGTATGTTATAAACTTACATCACCACATACCAAAATCTGGAGTTGTCATGACATTGTTCAGCGGAATTAAAGTAGCCTATTAGCGATTTATTTAAGAACTAATGTTTTTTTTTGTTAAAAATAGATCTGAAATATAAATATATCTTAATATAGAGTGCAGTTTTTATATTTTCTTTATAGGACAAAAATGAAAACTAATGTCATCGTTGATGGGATGTTTTTCAGCTTTCGGCTCAAACTTAAAAAAACTTCAGTCAAACGGCAGACCATGCAAAACTTAGAACTTTTATCGGATACAAACATTTACACTTGATTTCGTACTCTTGGTAGAGGAAAGAAAAAACTTAATTTGACCATTCTATCGGACAATCGGTTCGTCATTCTCTAGCACAACGACTATAAAAATGGAAGAGGGCGAGTATCGTGCAGTAACATGGAAAGTCCCGGATGGGTACGAATCACTTGATGGTTGGATCTTTATGGGAATGGCACGAAACTCTGTCGGAATTTTCAAGATCAGACGAAGATGGCTTCAGCCCGAGAGAATTGAAATTGTCATTTTCGATCAAATTCGCAGAAACGTCAGTTTCTTCGAAAATCGATATTTTCATGTAAGATGCTCGTATACAAATAAAAGTGTAACGCGCCAGAGTGATATTAATTAGTATTTATTAGCATGATTAATTATAAATTATTGTCTTAAGAAAACTTTTTTCGTCAAACCATAACAATAGATCATTGGCTATCAAACCATGCAAGAACGACATTTCTAGGATCATTTTTAACCGAGCTACAAGCTTTGCAAAATGGGAACTAGCTACATAAATTATAATTAAAATTTAAACTTAATTAATAACTCTGGGAATACTTATCTATCCACTCATCCAGTCTACTAATGAAAGTCAAACTTTTATGATTTTTATATGTCCTATGAAGTTGTATTATCAAAGAATGTTGAGTCTGTTTGTTTTTGGCTGTCAAGAGTTATAGTGGTAAATAGAGACCGTGACGAAATTATCAAATATGAAATTATTTTTTCACAGCTCACCGAATTTGAATTGAGGCATCTTCTCAAAAAATGATTTATGAAACAGTTATGCCCCGATTGTGGAACTTTTAGAATATCTGTTTGATTTTGTTTGAACTTGTCTAAATCAAATAAAAAGGTGAATGTGTGCTCCGCGACCGAGTTACACTTTTTTTTGCTTTCAATGCAGATGTGTCATTGTTCTTTTTCCCAGTAATGAATGAGGCAGTTAAGATCTGGTTTGAATGGGTAAATACACATTTAATTATCCTCTACTAAACTGAAGTAAAAAGTGCTGTTTCTTTTTACATAAAATTGATAACAAAAAGAGGTTGGTGCGAATTTTGTCAACAATACGCAAAACTTGTTAGTTTAATAAAAGAGCTTTTTCCAGCATTTAAATATAGTTTATTTTATTGAGAATTTAATCATCTGTTCGTGAGATGATTTCTTAACACTCAAAGGAGTCAGACCACTCTAAAAATTTTAAAAAGTTAAATGTAGATTTCATATTTAAAACTGAATTATCATTCATTTTAAACTGGATATTCGTGATCAGCGTGAAAAACAGCGTCTGCTGATGTATATCGAAGATTTAGTCAAGAAAATGTTTTTTTTTACCTCGCCAAGTCGCATAATTGAAGAGAAAAATTGAATGAAATTTTTGAGAATGACTTGGCATTAGAAAAGAATGATTTAAGCAGAGAGAAGAAAATTGAATGACAAGAATATTCTCAAATTTATTTTCAATTAGAGAAGAAAATTTGTGCATGAAAAGCAAAAATCTTTATACATAGAATCTAACCGAGTGGGTAGCAGCCGATGATCCGGTTCTTATTCATCCGTTTATTACGAAAAATGTGACTGCATTTTCTCCACAAAAATGAAGGACTAAATGTTAAATGAAATCTCCAATGTTAATTATTTCATGTAGTTTGCAGATGAAAGATAATTTAATGAATTTATAAATAGGCAAAACTCATCTAGATTTTCCTCTAACCATCCTGGTTTATACAGGATACTTCGAAGCATCTGTCCTAAAGCTTTCCAAGCATAGTGACATCATTTGGCTGAGAAAAAAATTAATTACTGAAAAAGATATTGTTATATTTTATTTTCAGCTCGAAATGGATTTTTCAAAACACTTTGAACCAAATTTCGCTCGACGGAAGCATCTTCGACGAAAAGTGTGTGTACAAAAGTTGTTCAGAATCAGATTTCCTGGAACATACGTGTAGGATTTTTCCAAAATTCTCTAAACATGATTTTTAATTTAGATTCTAAAAACCATACTTTTCAATTTAAAAATAGAGTTTAAACAATTTTGAAAAATCCTTCGTGCATATTCCAGGGAATCTGATTCTGAACAACTTTTGTACACACACTTTTCCTTGACAATACTTCCTTCGAGCGAAATTTGGTTCAAGGTGTTTTTAAAAATACTTTTTGCTCAGAAATTCCATCGGGCAGGTCAAAGCGGAATAACTCAGTCAAAGCTTGACCAAATCTTTTGTGGATACATCTTGATGTCCTGTATCGTTTGACATCAAAACCGCCGTTATATGTAGAAATTTCATTGAAATTTTAAAACGAACACAAAGTTGAGAGAAAATTTAAAATACTTCTTTGTCAAAAACTAGAAGTCCTGTAACCGAAAAACTCATAGGAATACTCTTCAAAGTGTCCTCTATAAACTGAAAACAAAACGGGTGAGAGACCCCCTCTTCAACGAGGAAAACTGTGAAAATAAATTTTTATTTTGAATTTCATTCAACTGTTAGAAATGTTCATTTGTAGCTGTTCTTCATTTTTTTCTGTGTTATAGACAAAAGCACACTCATATCGAAGGGTAGTATTTAGTAGAGTCAAACGCCCTAATGTGATCATGTCACTTTTTATTTCTAGCTTTTTGTAAATTTAAGAGTACTTTCTTAACATTTTAGAGAAATTCTGAGCTTTTTTAAGTAGACTAGAGCAAGTTCAAGCCGATCGATTTGTATAAAAAGTTTTAAGATCCCGCCACTCATTCTCTATTAATTAACAAAAATAGACATGACGAATATATTCACATCTTCGTTTTGACTTTTCCGTTGGTTATAAAAGCTTGAATAAATCTAAGAAATGATTTAAATAATGGGAAGCAAACCTGTTCTCTGAAAAGCCCAAATTCGCCTTGAAATTTTATTTATTTAACTACGCCTCATTTTTCCTAAATAAGAAGCGAAAAACTCGGAATTCTGACCGTAATTCCCAATTTTCTCAATCAGAACTCAAATTTTGAGCAATAAAAATATCATATTCGGAATCGGAATCAAAAACTGACTCGATTGATATGTATGTCTATCCTATCTGACTACTTTGATTTTTCTCCAATTTTCCTGTTGAAAAATTATCGAGATTTTCGCTCAAAATTGAAAATCACGCTAAAACTTGCGAAATACATTCTGATTTCGAAAATGATATTTTTATTGCTCAAAAGTGGAGCATTAGAAGCTGAATTAAGAAATGATCACAGTGAACGTTGTAATGACCGATCAAGTGGATTTAACATTCTGAAAGAGAGCAGAGTGTCCGACGTTTTCGTCTGTAATTTAATAAAATCACGTTCATAACTCAATCGATCATCATTAAGATAAATCAATGTTTTCCACTACCACTTGAACCCGTTCAGTTTTTCGATATCCATGTAACAACCATTGCCGAGAAGAACTTTCTGTTCATCTGGATAATGGGATAATGGAAAAATATCCGGACGATACGGTAGGTTTTTCAATGTGATAACGAACAGTGTATTACCAAATGCTTTGGCTACACGATGATCTTTCGATATTGATGTAAACGAAAGCCATTTGATATTGAAGTTCATAAACAACGTTACAATTTTGTACTGGTGGTGGATCAGGATAGCATTTCTCATGAAGGTAAGTTGAACTTATGTTTATTATGAACAATTTTTGGTCTTTTAGAAATTGAAACCCTGTTTCTTGTAGTGAAATCAGTTGGTGAAGAAGGTATCCATTGTCCAAGTTCTACTTAGTTTCTCACTCTCTTCTTTTGTTTAGATGCAGATGTTGTGTTTCTTCAAGAGAAGGAAGGTGTCCAGGAAGGTACACTAGCTCTTATATCATTAATTACAAAGCACATAAAGTCTGTTTGCAGTCACCCATTGACTGTACGATATGGTCAAATGTTACGGAATTTCATTTTTCGTCTTCTGTGCCCCTTATCTCAGCTTCATTGATCAAGCAGATCAAAAATTCTAGTCAAGATAGAGGTCGTTACGGAATTTCAAAAAACGGAAATTTTGTCGGGGTATTCCAATCAAATGTAAATTATTCAGTTTCAGTTTAATTTTAGAGTGATCGCTTAATTACCAAATTAAAGCTCACTGTTTGGGTTATCAGAATCACTACTGACATTCCTTGAATTATATTCCCTTGTTTTCTTGTATTATATTGAATTATGTTCCCCGGCAGAGGAAATCGAATAAAAGTTACCTTTACGGAACTTCACCGTTTTTTGCTTTTCTTTGTGGATGGTCTGGTATATATTTTTCTGTTACAGAACGATCTAGCAAGCTCTGATTTGCACATAAATAGATAGTATGACGTGTCCTCCATTCCATGCAGTCAAAAATAAATTTCCGACGTTAGATCAAATGAGCATAAAATTGCTCAGAAAACAAGCGCCAAAACTTTTTTTAGAAAATAAGAGAAAATTTGACATCCAAACGTGAAAACAAATGAGTCCTTTTGTAATAGAAGAATTGATCAAAGAGGATTTGACTCTCCATCTGACGGTATTGTTTTCAGAATTTTTGGAAAAAATTAAACTAGATCAGGAAATTAAAGTCAAAAATTTAAATTTTCACTACGAAGATTTGACTTTCATTTGTTTTTAAGTCCAGATTTGTAATTGTCGTGAAAAACTGCGTCTAATGATGTATTTCTAAGTTTTGCTCAAGTTAAAACAAAAACTCGAACCTTCTCATCTAAAGGTGGATCGTTAGCTGGTCATCTCGTGTAAAGTAGATTACATCCGCACTCCTCACTCAAAATGCCCACCAAACTCCCTCCCTCCCACACCGGCTAAGTCGAATTCGAAGAAGGCTGCCAAATATCCCCAAAAAAATATCCGATTGACTTAATTCGCGTGGGGCTGTCTTTTTTCGTCCTTGGTCTTTCGGACATCCAACCAAGTGACGGGATGCTCGCAGTCGGATCCATATAGCATAAAATCGTTTTTCCGGGTGTTCGGAATGAAAAGTATGGGTGTTCGTAACAGGAAAAGATCGGATGTTCGTAACAAAACGTGTGGGATTGTTACGAACATCCAGACATCTTTGTATACAAATACACTAAAAAATCTTGGCTCATGCCGTTCCGTACACCCAGACGTTTTTCATTCCCAACATCCGGATTTTTTTTGGTTACCGTTCCGAACATCCGATCTTTTTTCATTCCGATCTGCCGATCATCTCATTCCGAACATCCGGACTTTTTCAAAAAAACGGGAGCTCGGAACGGATTACTCTGTCGGATGTTCGTAGGAAAAAGCAAGGACGAAAAGGGACGCGGCCATTCGCGTATTGAATTGAAAATTCTGTCCGAATCGGAATTACCTATAGAATTTCGTCATTTGTTAAGTGATGTTAACAGACAGACAGGCAACACGAATTTGTATTTAGGGTTGTAAGGCCATTGTCTTTCAGTCAATGAAATATCTGCACAATATTTTCGATCAAGGAACCTGTGCAGCATTTGCTGCGCCTTACCTGTAGTTTGATAATAATCAGGTCCTTATTTTATGTGGAGCTATTTCATATTGTGTGTGATGTGGCTATTAAATATAAGTTCATGGACGATTAAACCATTACGTGCGCCTTGAGTTAATCAAGGCGGTTTCAGTTTTGTGAATTGAATTCTCTACACAACCTGCTATGTCGATCTCTGATAACATTTTTCTCGTTTGAGCATTATTCAAATGCTGAAGAGTGCTGAGTTGCCTAACTGCAACACATTGAAAATAGAAGAATATGTGCCCGGATCGAGAAACAGCTTTCATAAGAATTTCGAAGGCATCGGAAAATTCACCGGAAAATTCTGCATCTTTTCACATATTTTTTGAGTCTTCTAGGAAAATTTGTGCCTAACTTTTGGACCTACTTTCCATAGACTTTAGTTTTTTTACTAGCAGTAAAACGTTCGAAATCCAGGGTTTTCGTCTTATTATCTAACACAGAATTAAATTCGACATTGTTTGATATATAAACAAAGTTTCTCAATTGAAACTATTAATTAAAAAAATTAATTTGACTTGAAAAAACTGAACAGCTGGTTGAAAGCTAATTATAAGTCCA
This sequence comes from Didymodactylos carnosus, assembly GCA_905250885.1. Taxonomy (NCBI): domain Eukaryota; kingdom Metazoa; phylum Rotifera; class Eurotatoria; order Philodinida; family Philodinidae; genus Didymodactylos; species Didymodactylos carnosus. The sequence goes on along the minus strand of CAJNOQ010005349.1, from coordinate 3,526 downwards.
GCTGGCGTAGCAGAAATATTGTATGGAGTTGTAAAGAAGTGATCGATACAGCACAAAAGTTTCTATCTATCTACGCAGATAAGTTAACTATTAAATTTCAGACAATGGGCTAAAAAATGTCAAAAAAGGACACGACAAAAGCTTGTCGCAATTTAATAACTTAATACCCTTTCTTTCACCAATAGTTTGAATGGTGCTCAAACGAGAAAAATGCTATCACAGATTCAAATAACAGGTTTTGTGGAGAATTCAATTCTCTATTGATTGAGCTTAAAACAAACTCTTAGGACTACTAGACAGTGCCTCAAAAACAACGAATGAAAATGTCTGATTTTACTTGGGCCACCCGATATTTGCCCAGTAGAGAATAAAAAAAGATTCTGTTCTATTTCTGCGACAAAGATTTAAGCGGGAACATAAACCGAGTATTTATTAACTATGTATTCATCATTGAGATTACAGATGTCATGTAAATATGAATGTATTATTGACGCATCATGTTTGTCCTATATTTAGTTTTATGCCTAAACAAATATTTTCATTTAATCGAGAGACGCAACTCTCACAGTAATTAACAGTGACATAAGAAACAACGTAAGTCTGAATTATTCAGTCTAGATGATAGCTTTATGCTAATTTGTCCGCTTTTTATCTCAACTGTCTTGTCAATCCAGTAATCGTCATTTCTAAATGTTGATAGATATCTGTCGTTTGCTCTGTTCATTAAAAGAAAATCAAAATGAAATTCATTTAGGCAATATAACGTCGATAAAACTCCACGCTTGAGTCCTTGACCATCAAGATATTGTACATGTTCGTTTGAGACATTCGTTCGAAAGCATAATTTTTCTAGTGTCGGTAAATTACGTATAAATGATTCGAGACGATTATAATTGAACATATTTCCATAAAGATATAACCTCAAGCATTTGATATTACATAATTTTGATTGTAGTGATTGATAGTTATAATTCAGTTCAAATGTCTCAATGTCATCATGATAACAAAGATCATACCAACAGTAACATTTGATATTTAATATCTCTATGAATCTACAACAAGAAATGTCTATAAAAAAACCCGAATGAACGCCACTAATGACAAAAGTAGTCTCACTTCAGATTTTCTATTAAATGCAGTATGCTTGAAAATCTTTCCAAATGTATTGTTAACTGTCGAATAAAACATGGTTTGAAGGATGTGTTGATCATACATCCAGTATTGCAATAGAGTGAACACACTTGCAAATCTTTGTTTTCGTTACAAAATATTTTTTCACACAACTCATCGAAGCATCTGAACGCGTCAACGATAGTTATTTTTAACGTGTTTAACTGTTTAAACAGACTACAATACAATGGGAGATCAACTGCAGATGAACGACATATCTTCAGACATTTTAAATTCAAATACGATTTATTGTTTTCAAATAGGTTCCTCAGTTGATATGAATTTGATACTTTTAGTTCCTTGATGGTGTTACGAATTTTCGGTATGAATTTCGAACAGAATGAATAAAAAATCGTCTCTGAAATCGTTGATAAATCAATATATGATGATGCGTATTTTTCTAGTAATTTATTGTATCGAACTTTTAAATTATAAAAAGTGAGTAATGAATTCAAATTACCCAGTTCAAACCAAATCAGAAGTATAATTTCGTTTGGTAAATCTTCAAAGTGACATGGTGCCATTAAACTTGATTTGTTTGAAGAAGATAAATTTGACTCGGTCGTGTTAATCATTTTGTTATGGAGAAAAAAAACCGACTGATTTGTGTCTACAGCTGTCTCTGATGAAAAGAATGAATCAAAAAAATACGATACAGGCACTTTTTCGAGGCGATTTTCACATGTGATATTTCTACAAGTGCAAAAAATAGGCTTTCACGTGTTCTTTTACCTTTCTTTCTTTCTCTTCAATCAAAAAGCACATTTTACATTTTAAAGAAATTGAGAGTACAGTAGAAATCAATGATGCAGAATAAGTCAACATTACGACGAAAAAACGCTTAATGGTAGCAGAAATATGAAAAATTTTGTGGGGGATGGTAAATTAGATATGAAATATCCAAGTAACAGAGTATCAAGTTTTTCGTTTGCAGCGTTTCACTTCGTATCAAAGCACTCTTTGATACTCCAGAGGTCACTCAAAATTTTGCTGTAGAACTTACCGTTTGATACTGTTAAGTGACAAAGCCTAATAATACTTCAAAGAATTCTAAAATACGAAAACGCACAGCTATTCTCAGCGTGAGGTAAATAAAGGTGTATGAGTTTTGCTTATCATTACTATTTGAAGGCGTTTAGTTGTGATCTACAAGAAAGCGACTTCATCAATGCCCTTGCCTGTATGAATGATAGAATCTCAACTTGCCGTTCACTTTATATGACAGCTTAGCGTCTTTTATGCTATCAGACTAGCCTCAAACACAGGGAAAATCGACAATTAGTAATAAGTACTAGATCAAAATGAACAATTATGATTTTGAAATAACATCATTTTTCAAAAATCTTAACATGAAACTTGTACAACAAAATTCTGTCTGATTTCCTGCACAAGTGGAAATATATAGGTATAATAAAATGTGATAATTTATTCATTTTTACGAAGCGATACTAAGAAACGTCAACCACTACTGCAATAAATGAGCAAATCATTTATCGTACACAGGCCACATCTTTACACAACTAAACATTTGTTCACTGTACAGATTATAGTCAACTACCATAAAATCCTACTCAGCCTACTCTACTAGCTTAAAGTACCATTTGTCAAATGAAGCCTCAACGAAAAAGTTCAAGCAACAGCTTATGTGATACAGAATTTCATGGCCTATAAGATGACTGTCTTAAAAGTTTTAGAATTCGTCTTTAGCCGCTCGGTAAGTCCAAAATTTATCCACATTTATTTTCAGTAATTAATCTTTTTCTCAGCCAAATAATGTGAGTAAGCCGGAAAGACTTCAGAACAAACACTTCGAAGTGTCTTCTACAAACTGGTGAAGTATGAGAGTCAAATGCGATGCTTCAAAATTTTGCTTATTTTCAGCTCGAAACGGATTTTTCAAAAACCTTGAACCAAATTTCGCTCGACGGAAGCATCTTCGACGAAAAGTGTGTGTACAAAAGTTGTTCAGAATCAGATTCCCTAGAATATGAATGTAATAATGTGAGTTTTTTCAAGATAAAATC
>CAJNOQ010005348.1:0-15494 GCA_905250885.1 Didymodactylos carnosus | reverse complement strand
GAAAAAGTACGTGGCTTGTTGAAACTGGAAAAGGACAAGAAAGCGAGATAAGACACATGTCTTTTCTTTTCTGTTTTCTTCCCCGTATAAGTTACTGGAAAAGAACTTATATATAAGATGAATATGGGATATATTCTTATACTCTTATAGTTTATATATCATACAAACTTTTTTCAGTCATTCAATATTCAGAATTTTCGGTTTATCGTTCAAAATGAGGGAGTTCTTGCCCGTATACTGTACTTCATTTCTGTTCTTATTAAATACCGTATTTATTTAGAAGAGAAACACTGAAATATATGCTTTCAATTAGAACTCCCATTCAAATACACACGTTTTTGTTGCTTTTGGAAGAAACGTCTTTTCTGCTATCCGAAGTATGGAATTGATGAATAATTCTGAAAAAAATATACTAAAAAATGTCTGGCCTATCCCCTCATCATAGTTTTTTCACAAAGAGATTTCCCCAGATTTTACCGTCTGTAATTATAGCGTATATTTTCACATATTTTCAAGCGTTTTAAACACAGCTGAATAGGGATTATCAGGTTATTAGGTTTTTCTAGATGAAATCACTCTGAAAAGAAATTGCTAAAGCTGAAGTTGATTGAAAGAAGAATGCATGTTTATGTCACACTAGTGTCTAAAGTGAATTCGAGTCCATGCAGCGACGTCCAGCACTTGGCCAGGAGTGGGCTATGCCCCACCCCTTACAAATTTTATTTTCTTCATTTCGCAGTAGAAAAAAATATTTTGATTAAATTCGAAAGTAAAAGTACTACAAAAGAATCTTTATACTGTTTTCTGTGGCCGAAAAAAAGGTTTGGCTCACCTCTTACTGAAATCCTGGCTACGTCGCTGACTCCATGATTAAAGTTTAGTGTCTAACGAAGAGAAAGCAGATTAAAAATACATTCAGTGGACGGTTGTATATTTATTTTTATTCATGTCTTCATTCTGATCGTAATTACTCTGTAATGAGCAGGAAAATCGTAAAGATTTTTACACAGATCGATAGAGAAGAATCTCCTCTACTCTCGGAAAATAAAAAATAAAATTTTCATGTTGAGAAATGACTTCACAAATTGCAAAATAGTCCACCTCAAAATTTTTGTGATCTAACTGCGGCCGACCGCTCTACTTTTTCTATTTTTCTCCTTTCCGCCTAAAGCACAGAAAAGAAAGAAAGAACGACGTTCAATGTGAAAGCAGTCTAACATTATTTATTTGTTACGGCTCTATATTAAGAGTTAGACGGATTTATAAGATGTAAGGACGATGTGAATTTTGAGCTCAACTTCTAGCTTTGAATAATGCACTTTGATTTGGCCATATTCCTGGAGAGATCCGGGTAAAAGATGGTACATCAGTGTTTCAGTTAACCAAAGAAAAATTCTTCAAAGAGAGAGCGTTTTTTACCTAAAAAATTCCCTTTCTGGTGTTTTCAAATTAAACAATTGATATTTTGTATACAAAACCAGATTTTCTGAGCCCTGAGATAGATGAGATAAAATTCTTTTGACATTTTAAACTCGACTTATTTGTGATAAGTAAATTTTGTTTTACAACCGATCTTTCGTTACAGACACAGTCAAGCCTTTGAAACATGAACTGATTGTTAAATGAGATAAGACCTAGAAAACGTTATATTATTTTGATAAAAAACGAGAATACCCCTGAGCCTATGTTAAAACAAAAGCTGGAAGTAACCTGAACGAGTAATTATCTATTACACGGCAGTACACAGATTTCACCGATGTGTCTACTGCACAATGAATTTGGACTTTGGTCGTCAATGAATGAACTTGGTAAAAACTGTTAAAAAAAGAATTCCTGAGCTGAAAACTATATTTTGTTGCCTTCTTTGAGGTGAAGATTAGGGACGGTAATTTACCGTCGATAAAATTTTGAAAACACTGCTAAAAACAAGTGAAAGTGCGCCAAAGTCGCACTATTCTATTAAAAAAGAATAAACGCAAGCCTTATGAGTAGTTTTCAACTGAAGTCTTTTTTTACAATCTGTAGCTACACATTGATCCTCCATGAATAAGTTGAATGATAGAGTGAATGCATCTAAAAAGAACAGACTTTTTTCCAGTGGCTTCGTTTTATTACATCTCATATATCTGAGATATGCACTTTCACTTGTGATACAGATCACAGATATTCACATATTTAATCTTTATACCGAACAAGAAACCTAACACAATAGAACGAAACTTTTCCGTGTCCTGATATCGATGCATAAGATGCCAATAATGCAAACTTCGAGCAAAAATTTTTTTTCTAGTTTGTTCTACATGATTGTATAGAGCGCGTCGAGCTGATTAAGAAAATGTGTGTTTCGACTTTTAACGTCGAAAAGTCAAAAAAACCACTGTTCAAAACAGCCGGAGCATCCGACCTGTTTGTTAATTAGGCATGTTCAAACTATTTTTTTAATTCAGCTAGTTTGAGCATGCCTAATTAACAAACAGGTCCGATACTCCAGCTGTTTTGAATTTGACATACCTCAATATGTTTCGCGTGAAATAAACTTTAAGAAAAATCATTTTTGTAGGTTTTCGAGTATGCTCTTTCACGTGGTGCAAGTTTCACACTTTTCCGATTTTTTTCATTTCTCTTCTTCTCTTCAGTTTTCATGAAAATCTCTTTATTTTTCATTCAAGCATCCTCCTCGCCACCGAATTGATATCAAAGTCCTCTTCTTCATCCAGTTGATCCTCTTCAGCAAGTTCCGGGTCGATTACATGTTCCACGAACTCGTCCGCTTGCTTAAAAGTCTCTTCCACCCGCTTACAATGTTCGATATATGACGTACAATCGTCCAGTGCAGCAATATAGGAGTGAGAAAGGGTAGTTATGTCACTCAGCCGGAAGTGAGTATTGTTTGTTCGAACAAACAACTTCAATTGAGCCCAAACCAATTCGATCGGGTTGAAGCAACAAAGCTTCACGGGCAGACGTATGATGTCCACGTTGAAAGCAGCGGCGGCAAGGTTCGTCTTGTACACTTTGGCTGGTACATGCTTGAAAGCGAACTCTCGGAGTTCGGCGTTGGTCATTCGATGTTCGAATAGAATGGAATGATCCTTAAGCCACTGGTGTAGTTGTGGCTTCGGCCAGACACGCTTCGGCGGTGATAGTAATTGATTGAAGGGAACTAATTTGTGGAAAGAACTGAACAGAAAACAATTGATATAGAGAACACAGATTGAAATACCTGAAGACAAAGAAGAAGTAAACAGAAACCATTGGCAAGTCGACGGAATTGTTCGAAAAGATTTCGAGGAAGAAATATCAAAATGTTGTATCTACAGGTTATAATGTGGTAAAAACATACCGATGCCTTATAAGGAAACAAAAGGAAGAAGTCAATGACATGAATAAGGAGTGGTTATCACTCACTGTCCGAAAACATTAATTATACACCAGCTTGTAGACTAGAGCCTGCCCTACAAAATGCACTATTTCGGAATTTTTTTGTCTTTCGACAAGACGCTTCGATTTTCATTTTCCTTAGACACTTATTTTTGAAAAATTCACTTTTTGACCAAAAACCGTGTTACGTTGAAAGAAGCTCTTGACAAAATGCTTGTAGTTTCACTTGAATAAAGCTATAGCTTAGTTTAATATCACATTTTGTAGAGAAATGTTCGCTCTACAAAACGACGAACTCCAACAGTTTTTAGCATGTTCGAAAAGGGATTTATAGGGTGAACAGAAACCTGTTGGTTTTTCATCAAAAATAATGTTTCAGCCTTTCAAAAAGTCCCTTACTACTCTTGAACAAAAATATACACAACATTTCTAATCCCATATTCGAAAAGAGCACAAAATTCTGGTCATGAACTATAGTTTTTGATTCATCGGAAATGCTTTCAGGCAGGCCAATATGAACAAACATGTTCGCCGAAAAGTTTTTTATTCATATGTATGCATGTCAACTTCTTTTTCTTCTGCGCAATGCAGAACATTAAGATGATAAATAAATGAAGGTTTTTTTTTTTTTTCTCTCGAATGCAGGAACGAAACAAACGAAGATATGGAGATGTGTGAGAAAGAAAAAGCGCCCTCTTCACTCTAACTTTATATGCAAAGTATATCTTACGACATGCTTCCACTTCTTCAACTTTTTCTACTTATTTTTACAACTCTACTCTTCCACATTGGTATTACTAATCCAAATCTAAGTTCTACTGGTGATCACGTCCAAGCCGAAGGTGTTGGTTCAACATTTGCCGTATTCACTGGACCTAAATTGGGCAAACTTCTCATATGGATCTACACATTATACGAAGTATTATATCTCTTCCTTCAAGCCTTCTCACCAGCCTCAATTTCAACATTTTTCCCGCAAATATCAACGTCCATCAATCCCCTGCCTCTTACACCAATTTCAGCCCTTGGATACATCTTGATGATCATCGGTGGCTTGGGGAGAGTTTGGTGTTACAAGACGCTAGGAGTGTTTTTTACCTTTGAACTTGCTATTCGTAGCTCTCATAAGCTAATCAAGACTGGCCCATACAGTTATGTACGCCATCCATCGTACACATTTGTCTGTATCTTGACGATCGGACTGTGGCTTGTTCATCAACGCTTGACAAATTTTTTCCCGAGTATGAGATGGTTGCAGATTGTGTTTGGCCCTGCCGGAGTATTAACATGTTTTATGTTGATACTGATTATCAAAAGGCGTGTCACACGTGAGGAAGAAGAATTAGCGAAAACATTTGGCAAAGAATGGACTGAATATGCGTCAAAGACTAAAAAATTTATACCCAGAATGATCTAATGGACATACGCCTATCTTATCTTTTTCATTAGTGATCGATAAATCGAATGAATGTTTCATTTCAAAGTTATCTATTCGATTTGACTCATCGATCAGAAAATAGTTTCAGCACAATCGACATCGATTTCTCGACTCCAAACTACTTTTCGAATCGAAGAGATTTTAGTAAAAAGATCCGAATTTCAAAATGATTGCTGATCGAAAGTGAGCTTTGGGTGAGTATTGTTTTGAACTTACTCCCGAACAACCAAAAAGAACACCGGGAGACGCCGCACTATGTTAAAATAAAGTTCTTCCTAAACGTCTACCATGGTGTATTTTTTGAGTGAAAATCTAACAGATCTCTGTGCCCTGAAAAAAAGATGAATTTTGACTTCTAAGAGAGTAGTTCGAACACCGGACTTCGTTCTCCAAAACGAGGCAAGTCCCAAGGGTCCGTCTACCATAGCTCGGACGCTATAAGCTTTTTCGAGGACCTACCTATCAGCTAAACTTCATGTTGGGAATTGTATTATATCCTTACACTGTGAAAAAACAAGTGCCCCTGGGCGATAAATGGGACACTTAAAATAGCCCACAGCAGGGTAGTTTTTTCGACGGGACACATTTTTGTGCTTGAAGTGGCCAGTGTAGGCAACTTGACCCATTCATCGTCCATCAAAGTGTCCATAATTTTTGATTTTTCTTATTACCCCAACATTTTTCTTTCGACTAGTGAAAACCACAGCTCCGTAGCTACATCCTAGAAAAAGTTATTAAACAAATGGCCATGGTCTCCCTTTTTTGAAATGAAATATAGTAGATTTGAAGCCCGAACATTTTTACTAGTGAATTAGTGCTCTCTTTCACTTTAACATTGGTAAATTTCTACTCGTAGAGATACAAAAATAACAGGGGTTGTCGGAATGTCGCCAAATAAGACTTTCGCCAATAGGACATTCGCCAATGGTGAAAGTCCACTGTACTTTCGCCAATATCCCCCCTGGAATTTCGCCAATTGGCGAATGTCCACTGCGGGACAGTTGTTATAAACGGCGGGACAGTTGTTCTTTGAGAGTGTAGTATAGGTTTTCACTAGTTTTCTGAAGGCTTTTCGAAAAATAACATTGCCATGAGGTTCAGCGTGGTCAGTGACCTATGTCGAATACTATCGCTATAGTATAGGTCAGAGCCCTGCAGGTTGATCCCTAACCTAACCTAACCTATAGGATTAGGTTAGGATTAGGTTGCAAAAGTTATAGGCTAGGTTAGGCTATAGGTTGTTCTATTTTTTTTTTCAATGGTTAGGTTAGGATTAGGTTGTCGAATCCATAGGTTAGGTTAGGATTCGGTTGTGAAATTTTTTATAGGTTAGGTTATAGGTTGCCAAATATTGGCAACCTGTAGGGCTCTGGTATAGGTTCCGTTGGTTGATTGAGTGAACGAAGCCTGCTTTCCACATATTTTTTAGTAATCTATAATTTTTGTGCGAACGAATATTTAGTTTTTAAAACATAATTTACTGTTAGACAGTGCTTGAAGGGTTCTGTCAATTGCGTATATAGATATAGGAAGTTTTTTAATGCATATTATTTGGGCTAGACAGTATGCGATATTTTGAGAATACTGACATTTTCTCCTCTGGTTACTCGTTTTCAAAAAAGCATGTTAGAAATGTCATCTACGACCAGAGCAAGCTTATTTTTGTAGAATTTTGTGAAAAATTAATTAGTCTCTTTACTTGAAGCCCAAATAACGTTTGGTAACAGCTGGAAGACGAATTCGAATACTACCAAGAAGCCCGTTTCTGTTGCTGGACCTCAGACAGGCCATTGCTGTTAGGCAAATAAAGATTGTGATCAAACGCTTACAAATAATTCTGAAAGAGCATTTGATGTGCAGTCGAATTACAAGTACTAAGTCTCTTAGATGCCTGCTTATAACTTGAAAGGGCGTTGGAAATACAGAAAAAAATGTGCGAGAAGTAGGTTCCAATCACTGAATCACATAACACAGTCTATAAAAATTTTCTGTTCTATTGTTTCAAATTAAGGCTAATAGAAGTTTGTAGAGAATCAAATTCTGTGTTTTCTGACGGCAAAGGTCATATATTATTTCTCGGCTCAAATATTTGCAAAAGAAAGGATGTTGCAAAACTTTTGCCACACCCGATAGTGATAAGATTTATGCTAGCAGTAAGCCTAAAACAAGTACAAATATAGGGTAATCTGCATGTCGTGACAATGTAATTTTTGAGTAAAATTGAAATACGGAGTCTTAAGTAATTCAAACGTCAATCAAATAACCTTAAAACTTCTGAGTATGCTAAATTGTACTTGTTTTATCTGAAAGCATGGTAAAACGTTAAAAACAGTTATCTTTGCTCACTTGACTTACTAACGTTGTTTAAAATGATCCGATAACCTTTGTTTCTATTCAACTATCGCGTTTTGTTCATTACAGCCTTTGTATAACTCCGATCGTTAAATTCTGAAAACTTCGAGGTAGGATAAATAGTGCAAGTTTAAAGACGAGAGAAAAATCGAAAAATCCAATAATTTTAACCTGACACAACAGATTTGCGCGAAAGTCGAGTTTTTATCACTCAATTAATGTGTATATGTTCTAGAAAGTTCCTTCACCGTTAGTCCTAAAAGATTTGGTCATGTCACAGAATATAGGGTGTCCTGAAAGTCATTAGAGTTAGAAAAATTTGAATATTTCCATTACGGCTCGACCAAACGAGCTCATTTTTTTACTAAGGATAGATGCATGTTTAATCTCCAAATCTATACGGACAAGGATATTAAGAATCTTTGCTAAGTGTCACTTTTCAATTCAACAAGAAAATTTTACTTTTTCACAGGTAGGAAAAAAACAACACATAGGATAGTACAAAAGACACTTTATTGAAAAGAAAATTGAATATCTTCATTATGGCACGAGCAAACCAGCGGATATTTTTACCAAGGATACAGGCATATTCGCACTCCAAATCCATACTGACAAGGTTAGTGAGAACTATTGTTCAGTACATTGTTTTTTTTCCTACCTGTGAAAAAGTAAAATTTTCTTGTTGAATTGAAAAGTGACACTTAGCAAAGATTCTCAATACCCTTGTCCATATAGATTTGGAGACTGAACATGCATCTATCCTTAGTAAAAAAATGAGCTCGTTTGGTTGACCCGTAATGGAAATATTCAAATTTTTCTAACTCTAATGACTTTCAGGACACCCTATAAAACGAAAAACGTTAGCTTCCTACCTATGAATGTAATGCGTGACATGTAATATCCCGTTCCGCCACAGTATAAACTTGTTAAATGCATTCCTATTAAACCAAAATCATGATAACTCGGAAGCCATGAAAGAAATATTATATGTTTCTTTTGTGTTTTAGTTAGTTTCAATAAAATATCACTGTAAATACTTAATATATTGTGTTGAAAATTGTCATAAGATACACAAACACTTTTGGCTGACCTGTTGAACCACTTGTATATTGTAGAAATGCTATTTTATTTCCTTGTATTGATAAACTAAGTAGTTGATCATCTAAAGAATTATTTGTACTTTTCTTAATATTTTGTTGAATATATGTACCTGTCGCTATCCATTTTATATCTTTTGGCCATTGGCGAATAATTGAGCTGAGTTTTCTATAATGATTAAATGCTGCATTTGTTAATGCAATCTTTGCTTTACAATTTTCAACAATCGCATTTAGTTTTAATAATGATTGTTTAATCGATGTGGGATTTCAAGGATGAACGGGTACAGCAGTGAAACCGCATAACAGACATCCAACAAAGGATATTATAAAATCTATAAATGGATAACATAATATAACAAGAGGAGGTGAATAACCATCGTTCTCATCATCAGTAGTTTTTTTGCCATCGTTAGTATTACCTGATAACATATGAGCGAAAAGAAAACAAGAGAAGCAAACATCTTTTCACAAGGCAAGACTTTCTCTTGTTTTAGAAAATCATAAGTCCATGACGATCATAAGACAAGACTTTCTCTTGTTGTTAGAAAATCATAAATCCATGACGATCACAAGGATAATTCATATGCAATACCAATAACAAATAGAGCATGCAAAAAACGATTCTTTCATTTTCATTTAATCACAAAACAAATACAATAAAGCGCGAAGTAAAACTTAATGATTCTCACTAGTCCAAGCATAACGGAATTGCGTTTTTTCGATTTGTTTCTCTACTATGTCAGTTAGGTCAAATCGCACAAGGCTGAAATTTTCAGAGTACATGTAAGTCCAGTTGCTCTACACGTCCTTTAAATTTCACTTGCTTTGGTCCTTCCGTCCCGGTTTTATGAATGAAATATAGGCACGTAACGGAATCACGAAAAATGGACATCGACTTTGACTTCAGTGTGAAGAACTGCAAAACAGCTAAACTATAACAGCTACAAAAAAGCTTTCGGTAGGAAAGTTATAGTTTAGACAAAATGTCTGATGAAAGGGTGCAAAGAGCGTTTCGTTCAAACTTTATTCACTGCTTTCCAGTGATGAATAACACAATAACACTCAAGGAGTGCTTTCTACCCATATTTATTTTGTTTTGTTGTAGTTAAGTGAACCAGCCTAACTATTTGACTGTTGTTGACAGTTTTAAAATCGAAAGAGAATATTCTTCGTCAGACAACGCTTTAGACCTGAAGTCTGCCAGCCGCTGTGCCGATCGAAATAATTTTTTGTGAATGAATTTTACGTGGACGATGCCTTCCAAAAAATAATAACTTAACGACTTACAATTTTTCCTTATTTTCTTCAGCTTAGTTTTCTATAAAGTTCCTTTTTTATATAAACTGTACTGAAAAAAATCAGTCGAGTTTCGTACAGCCAGTACGGAACGAAACTTCTTGGTCTTTTCATTGCGAAGTGCATTTAGAAGTGCTTTAGCGATGTTTCTTTTGAAAAAACTCAGATTTCCTGTTTACTTTCTTTGTTTACAGCGTTACTTTTGTTTATTGCTTACTTTCTGATATATTTTGTTTATTCAACGACGACTTACATCATGACTTTGACGGGGCACTTCCCGAAGATAAGACCGGTAAGATGTGATCCGTCAAGTTTAATGCTTAAGTTAATAAGCAGTCTATTCCAACTATTCTGACATCTCTTACCACATCTGCCTTTAGCTTGGTCGATAAGTCAATAATCGTACTATTTTCCAGAACATTTCGTCTTATAAAACAGGATAGAATTTTCTATTATGTAGGATACATTGCAGCATGACAACCGTATCGGACTATATAGCGATAAAATTAGTAATCGTCATAGTCCTCGACAGTTTTTATATCTCGATAGGGATTAAATCTATCGAGACGCCACATTAGACCGCCACACGGAACTTTATCGTGACGTATCGCGTGCTATAAAGGTTTCGCTTTCCATCTCGATAGATTATTATCTCGGTAAGATGTTTTATCGCAATAATGGAGAGCTTTAATTCGATGAAAATTTCATCGAGGACAGAAACCGGTAACTTCATTCCGCACGGTATATCGCGATAAATTTTTTTCTAGCGGTTTAACGTGGCGTCTCGATAGAGTTAAGACCTATCGAGATATAAGATAAAAAATGTCGCCTCTAACGGCGATATTTCATCGAAAAAAAACCTCATGGGATGTCAGTACTGTCAGACATACTTAAATCCCTCGCCTCCGACTGATAACGTTTTAACAATAAAATGTTTTGTTCACATCAAACTTCAACTTGGAATTCCATATCAAATTGTATAAAACAGACTCATCTGATAATAATTTTTCGTTACTATGTTTACATGATGTGTTTACACATTTTCCGCTAACTACCTTTTCAAAGCAAAAGCAACACAAGCGATCATTTGAGTAAAATTTCTGAAGTCCTACACTACAAAGAATTTCAGATGTTGATAACGGAATGTTGTTTGGTACTGGCATGTATTTGGAGACTAGTTTTAGTAACTGTTTTCTTAAGTTTTCAGGTAATCTGGATGCTCGAAAAAAGTTTAGTAATTCGATCGATAATTGACTAACACTATACTGAGTATATTCATGAACGGGACGATTATCACTATCATATTTAACATTATACAATAATTCATTTAACATTGCTCATCTTCATCACTATCAACAGACGATGACGACGTTGAATAGCCATCAATAACTTCAGTATCACTTAGTTGACCACTATCTTCATTGTCACTGAACTGGATTGATGGTGTAAGAGAATATGTTAGCTGGTTCTAAATGACACAAAAAAACCGTCATCTTAGTACAGGGTAAATAACGCTATTTAGCAGAAACGTAGTTTAACTTTAACAGCAATCACATAATAATATTTCTGGATACATGTATTTTCAATTTCAGCGTGACACACTTATATTGACATTCTTCTAGTTGCCAATGCACTTAGTGCTGATTTCGCCGTTATTTGCTCGAGCAGTTTAGTTATAAATTAAGTTTGATAGAAACATTTACATACTAGTTCCTAACAAAAATTGTTACAGTAAAGTCAAAAAAATACTATAGTGAATATTATCAAATCTTATTCAGATCTTATCAATATCTTAACCAGTAAGATCTTATAAGATCTTAGTAAGAAAATTTTAAGAATGACCTAAGATTTTTACTAGGGAACTATTTTAAGAGCATGAAATTCGTAGTCCGATATGTCCATTTGTGGAAGAAATGAGAAATAGTAACGAATCGAATGAAATGACAACGAGTATGTTCTAGACTAACCTTGTCTCTCAGTGGAATCATTTAGGTGGATCGAAATCATCTATTTAAGGTAAACCACAAAAACTATCAACTACGAAAACTTACCTTGTGGAAACTGTAACCTGCGTGCCTTGTGGGCTTTCACTTCGAACGTGTCCGATTTCTAGAAAACAAATAGAAGCTTTTTGTTCGTGTATACAGTACCGTTTAGCTCTAGATGTATACAAGCTCTAGCTCGTGTATACGAGATCGCATTTCAGGAGGCCATACACTTATTGCGTTAGCTCAGGACAATCATTCAAGTGTTGACGAATATCTGATTGATCATTACCATACCATCGTAAGTTCAAATGTCCAAGAGGTATATCATTGTGTCATGCTATCAGATAACTGTTCTTGCCTTCTAGTTGTTCTTGGAATTGTTTCTCATGATAGCCCGGACTTGAAATTGCTTCTTGAAGCTTATGTATGTCTTCGTTTTCGCATAGTCTAATATTTATATTTTTCTGTACTAGTTGATTATTTTTCATAATATATGTGTTTTACGAATATAATTCTTCTTGTAAGTTTTTTTGGTAAGTTAATGTTTTATTCAAATGTTTAATAAAATTTCTATTATCTGCAGTTCCATAACATTACAACGCTATAAATTCGACTAACGCGCCAACAGTTACAAGGCATTACTAAATTCCTATCGCATTATAACGTATTAATCTGTAACGCATTGCAACGCGTTATGCATGTTCTAACTCATTGTAAGGCTATAGAAGTTCTTCACGCGTCTCAACGACATAAATTTATTGCATTACAATGCATTAACTGTTCAGACGCTGTACCGCTATACGTGACAGTCGTAATACATGTGCTGTGGGAGTTGATGTCCTAAGTCTCAAGTCAGTAACGTATATGTCTGATATAGTTGAAGTAATTTTTCCCGAATCAACTTTTCGAGAGGAATCGACTGGCAGTCTCAGAATTTTATGCAAATGTGTCCTTTACGAGAAAACCATGTATTTTCGTTTTGGATATTGTCTGCCTTGTTGTAACGCATTAATACCTATCGTGTTACATCGAGTTCCGTTTTCTTATCTCATTGCAATGAGATAAAAAAGAATAATGCATTGTAATCTATTAGATATTAACGCGTTACAATACGATATGTATTATCGAATGAGTTATAACGCTATAAAAGATTTTTCCAAATTTATGGCATTATAATTAGATAAAACATCTAAGGTATTATAACGCATTAATTTCTAACGCATTATATTGAAGCAGAAAGCTCAACGCGTTATAATACATTAGAATTTAACATATTATAAGCGGCGGTAATTCGCCGCCGCCGATTTTCCGACCGGCACACAGGTCTAACGATGTCACCCCTCTGACTGTGTTACTTGGAACTGCGAAAGACTACGATCGTTAAGCTTAATGAAGAAAAATCTAGAATATTTTTTAAATCTGTACATTGAACAAAAAGCTTTGAATAAATTTCAGCTTTAACTTTTGAACGTTTTCCTCTCAGAAGCCAGGCGTTTTTTTGTATACTACAATCCATCAAGTTACCACGAAAAATGCAATTATCTTCAGGTTTTATTTCTAAAAATAATATTTATCGTGACATAGATTCCCGTATTCTCTATTTGACTTTTGTTATTTTATTATGTATGTTTTATTTTTAAGATGAACATTTCCCGACAGATCCAATTGCTGGAATTGAAAATGATTTCGATATAAAAAACTAGTAAATATTCCATTCACATATTCATGTGGTTTTCTGATATAATGACTCGTTCTCTATGACTTATCCTGATTGCTATAAATGTAAGAAATCAATCACATCTTCCGTCCAGTGCACAACTTGCGCTCATGAAGCTTGTCTTTAATGTTCTAGTAATCAACGCCCATTCATCTACACATTTTGCACAATCAGACGTTATACCAATGACGCAATTCATTTTGGTTAATTAGCATACTCTGGACTTGCTTTTTCGTTAGGATAATTTTTCTTGTTGACGTTAGATGAAGGCATTATTTCTGGTTAGGAATGGACCATTATTCCGCGTCCAAGTGCTGATAGCGACAGTAGTAATGATCACCTTTTAATAAACAGTTCGTCATTGGTACCAAATCCAAATGGACTCATTAGTCGTGGAAATACTAATGTCATGTTTCAAATGGCACGGTCTCAATCGACAACATCATCAAAATCGATCGATCATCCGTACATCAAGCAATTCTACCTTTTTGTGCTCTGAAGAATCGACTTCAAATAACGTTGCGTTATTGGCCAACATTCAGGAATCGAAACCAGTTGGTAGTGTAATCAACAACCGTATTCATGCTATAGAATATTGAACGCATATTCAATTAAATAATAATCCATCATTCGTAAAACAATAACAACGTCACTAACAGTTTCTCAAAATGAGAATAGTATGGAATATGATAGATCATCTGTCCCCAGCAAGAAATTATTTTGTATTCTCAATAACATCATGAAGCTAGTTCATCTGCAGGTAATATATTAAATTTTTAGATACGTTTTTGAGCAAACTTATTTTTCATGCTTGTAGATCGAACAACTAATAAACATATTCGTCACCATAATAATGAGGCTTCAGCAAAAGATGAAAGTTGGACAGTTGCTACTGACAGGTAAAGAGAGAAGGTGGATCGATACAAACAGATCCCTCTTTTATTGTATGATATTGAACTAAAAGTGAAATTTTTTTTTCTTTAATTTACTTCGCAATATTTTGTCTCAATATGGTTTTCGATTTCTTCATTTAAAATGTCAACAGAATTTATCGACAAAGTTTGATAGAATTCAAGCGAATTTAGTCGTATGTTTCGACAATTTTGTCTTTCATAGAGTATAAATATTTACTTATTAAATTTTAGAGTGGAACTATATCACCAAAAGATGACTTTTTTTTATTCGGTCATAGATATTAAACGAAAATTATTAGCAAATAATCTATCAAAAATAGCGGCTGATAATTTAGAGAAACTTTTTAATTACTTTGAAATACAATATCCAAAATTAAAGCAGCATTCCACATATTCAATAACAAGTAGAGTAAAATTAATGTTAGTGGTGAAGTTAATTAGTGGATTCGTATGCACAATTTGAATATCGAATCAAGCCGCGAAGAAGAATTCTTTGTATTCTACTACTAGTCAAAGCTTCAAGGAGAAACACTGAGCGAACCCTCTCTGTACAATTATTATGCAATTCACCCATATGTAATAAATATGCGACTTTTCAACCTTTTTTTCTCAGTTTATTCCACTTTAAGTGCTTTCGCTGTCCATTTACAGCGTAAGCATTTTAACGGAAAAGTAGCGAACTCATGGCGCTAGTCGGACAAGCGGTGTAGTCTTTAGTGCTATAGAATTTCTCGGATTTTCCAACGATCCCGAATATTTCTCTGACGGAATGATCAGTCCAAAAAGAAACAAATAAAGTAAGTGATTTTTATTCTACATTGACAACAAAACAAAAAGAGACAAATCGAAAAATACTGCCTCCAATTTTTCAGTTTTCCTTACAACCAGTGTCTGGTGCCTTTCCAGGGCTTCTTGAAGGGTTTCGTATCTCGGAACATTTCCGGTTGCCATTTTGCTCGCGAGCCAGAGAATCTCGTTCTTATCGAAAATAGATAAGAAAAACAAGCGCTTGTCGAGTCTTGTAATAAAACCGACGTAATGCGACTGCAGAAAGAGATAAGAAAAACACAGCAACTTTAAAAGGTGAAGATTTCTATTCCGCCCTCTTCTCTTCCGTGTTCTCTATAATACTAGATTGGTTTTAAATGAAGTGAGGTGAGTTGTTGTAATGATGAGACATTTGAGGTGGCAAGGGCTTTATTCATAAAGAACAGCCTGAATAATAGTATGTACACCAGGGCCCATGACACGAAGTCTTATGCCCAAAAAAGAAAAAAGGAAAAGAAATCTACAACTTTAAAATGTACA
>CAJNOQ010005347.1:0-15496 GCA_905250885.1 Didymodactylos carnosus | reverse complement strand
CCTTCCTTTTTTTCCCCCTCCACCCCCCCCCCCCCCCCAAATGTTAAAATCCATAAAAGATACATGAAATGTCCAGTCTGTGTATATGTTGAACGTTTATATGTGTTACCTCTTAGTTTTATTCGATCATCCATCATTTGACCCTTGTATTTTCTTTTTCTCTTCTCTCTCTCTACACATTTTGGACGACGAACTTTAAAACTCTCGAAAATGAGATGGATGATATATAACTTATTTTTTGATTGAGTTTTCTTTTTCTTTCTTCTATCGTTGGGCAAGAAAATTTTTATATATAGTGTGTATATGTGTGAATTCGATGTATAGTAAAGAAAAGAACAAAAATATAAAATGCCTATATGTGTCTGTACAATGAATGGATCGCCATATAAAAATCAATTTGCCAATACGAAAGTGTAAAAGAACAGAACAAAATTTTTTATATATTATCGATTAAAACACAAGAGAAGAGAAAAAAAAATAATAAGAAGAGATGGAATAAAAGGGAGAAAGAGAGAGAGAGAACAAGAATCCAACATTGATTTGTGTATTGAGACTCTGTATTCATTCAGAACACGTACATATACCTACTATGTATGTATGTACTAAAAGCCGTATGTATGTTAAAAACTGTTCTATATGAATGAAATTGGATTCATCTATTTTGTCGTGTTCTTTTCATCAACATCATCCAAAAAGATGCATTTTTTCCTCCCGTTTTTCTTTTTTTAAATACAAAATGTATGTATATACAATGAGTCCAATGCATTTTTTTTGTCGTTGTCGTCGCCACGTAATACTAAACATCATCATCATAATCATCAAACTACACACATACACACACACACACGCACACATCGCTGAGTCTTTTTATGTATATTTCAATCTTTTTTTGCTTTTTTTACATGTGCAGATATATTTATATATATATATGTATGAGTGTATTGCTTTTAACCTGGATATGTAGCTGAGTGGTAGTAATTCAGCAAGCATATAAATACAGATGATTATAACGATATATATATATATATCAATCTATAAAGACAGTAAAATATGTCTGACGCTTACAATTACTCGGTTTTTCCACAACAATATGTGTGTGTGTCTGTGTGTGTGTATGTTACAACAAAAAAATAAAAGAAGAAATACATCTCTTCGATATTTTTTCAATTATATATAATCGTGTATGTGATTTGTATTAAATACAGTCCTTTAACAACGACGGCAACATTGAACTACTAAAGTTTGGTTTTTCCGAAAAACTTATGATGATGATGTTAACGACAAATGGGACTTTGTGTAAGTGGGATAATAGTGCCAAAGAATTTTTACGAACAATTAATATTAATTACCACGTTATAGATATAAATATTAGTTTAATATTTGTCTGTTCATATGAATATTATCGTTTAATTAAGAAACAACATAATCGTGCGTGTGTGTTTCTTATATTCTCAAAGTTAATTTTAATTAATATTTTATTCAAAAAGCTTAAAAGTGGCTACTACACTCTATTACCAATCCCCTATACCACCTCCACCGATTCAAAACCGGTAAGTTGATACCAATATTCTGTATAATTTTCATTAATAGTTTAGTAATATAAAAAATCATTTATAGATCATCGTACATCAAATAAAGAAGCAAATTTTTTGTAAAAAACGTAATATAAATACTGAATATATACATGATCTCTTGCAATTATCATTTTTACGATAGTATACACGCGTTGAATTTATTGAATAAAACATAAGTTGTAAAACGTCGACTGACATTATACAATAACAGTAGGATTGCCTGTTATTAGCATATACAAGCTTCTTATCATTATGACTAACTTCGTAACAAAGCATATTATGAATTATAGACGTTTGTTACATTCATATCTTTTTGATAGTATAATATTCTTAAAAGTTACTTGCTTACCAAACAGTTTCTTTATACGTCCAAATTTGCTATATTTTACAGACTTTTACCGCAGTTATCTCATCAATATATATTTTTTGTCTAGTTATCATCAACAACAACAAACACCTTCCAGACAACCACAACAAAATCAAAATAATGTCACGAAAGAAATTAATAAACCAAAAGGTCGAATGTCAGCATATACATTTTTTGTACAAACATGTCGTGATGAACATCGAAAAAAACATCCAAATGAAAATGTAAATTTTACGGAATTTTCTAAAAAATGTGCTGAAAAATGGAAGGTAATTACAGTCATACGTTGTTCTTTAATTCCTATCGAACAATAATGTTGTTGCTTAATTCATGTATCTATCATTATGTTTTGTTTTTAATATAGACGATGAATGATGGTGAAAAGAAACGTTTCACTGAATTAGCTGAAGTTGATAAACAACGATACGAACGAGAAATGGCTGTATATATGCCCGGTGAAAAAAGAAAAAAGAAGAAAAAAGATCCAAATGCTCCAAAACGTCCATTGTATGTTATTATTTGTTTTACGCGAGCAGTTGGCAAAAGTATTAAAAAAATTTTATCATGTTTAGATCAGCATTCTTTTGGTATTGTAAAGAAGAACGACCAAAATTAAAACACATAAATCCAAGTTTATCTGTTGGAGAAATAGCAAAAGAACTAGGAGATAGATGGAATCATACTCAACCAGATGGAAAACATCCATATGAAGAACAGGCTACAAGAGATAAAGAACGTTATGAAAAAGAAATGGGTGATTATAAACAAGCCAATAAAAAAACACGTCAAACACATTGTACGTATTCATATAACTTTTGACTTAAAAAAATTTCTTTTAATTTATCATCAATTTTTAGCTCATCATTCACAACAACAGCAGTCTAATCAACATCAACAACAGCAACAACAACAACAACAACAACAACAGCAACAGCAACAAGTGCAACAACAACAACAAATTCATCATCATAATCAAAATTCGGCAAACTCAAATCAAACGTCAAATGATGTATAAGATAAACTATCTTTATGGTAGTATTTCTTTATAAATGATTTGTCTACTTTTAGAATTCTCAACAACAGTATACACAGCCGTACAGTATGCAAACATTTAATCCGATGCAATCGTTTCAGCCTCAGGTATACTAAATAAATCGTAAAAATTTTTAAAAATTTTTTTTTATTTTTGTTCTTATTTATTTAAAGGCATTTGCCCCAATGAACAATTTTCAGGATAATGTTGGTGGTATTACATCGTTGTTTCCACATTATAATGGTTATCCGGTTCAGTTACAAATGCCACATAATAATGTAGGATTTAATATATAAAATTATGTTACATACATATTCTTAAAAATCTCAAAATTTTATGATAATAGCATTTCTCACACACATACATACATACATACACATATACACAGCGCACACCTATCACACTAACATATTTAATTTTAGTTTTTTTTTGTTTCCAACACATTCTTTCAAATTATTTTACTTTGGCTGTAAATAGTACATCTTTTATTTCGTTTTGTTCAAAACAAGATGAAAAAAGAGAACATTTTTTTTGTGTTTTTTAGAAAAACGATATGTATAAACGTGTATGATAAATCGAAAATGCTCTTCTTATTATGTGCATGTTTTTATTTTGATGAGAATGAGATTTTTTTGAAATTCTTTCAATTACTGGCGACAACTTTCTGATAATAAAACGTTTTTTTTTTTTCGTTTTGACATCTTTGTAGCGTTTCTTATTTGTTATTATTTTTGGTATGTTAAAATTAGGCTTGCATAACACACATCTGTCGATAGTCGTCCGTTTGTACGTAAGAAATCTTCCTTTCAAAAATGGACATTTTTTTTAAACTTGTTGATTTTTGTTATGCGTCTATGAAAAGAAAAGATAACAAATGTAAATAATATACACCGGCATAATGATTGCGTTGTCATTTTGATGGGACGAGGGGGAGTATTGAAATGAGATCAATTTGGCCATGACAAGA
Source organism: Didymodactylos carnosus (assembly GCA_905250885.1). NCBI lineage: Eukaryota > Metazoa > Rotifera > Eurotatoria > Philodinida > Philodinidae > Didymodactylos > Didymodactylos carnosus. Next base: position 11,555 of record CAJNOQ010005347.1, on the reverse strand, counting down.
CATACCACTACATTTCGAGAATGGAGTACGTTTGAGAGAGAATATCTACTGAAAGTAAGTGTTCGATGTTATTTAGCTCTATTAGTCGTCTGCTAATATATGTATTGCTACCTTTTGCTCCCACTTCTAATACCAGCAATATTTCTCTTACTGTTTATCTCCATTTTTCGATTTTTTTTTTGTTACGTCTTCGTTGTAGTGTAATCGCTAATTTCTTTTATTATTCTTTTCTTTTTTGCACGTTAAAATGACTTATACACGGCGTTCTGCTCTTGAGCACGCTTTGCTAAGTAATACACGCGTGTATGTATGTGCGTGTTTTTTGCATCTGTACGGATATCAACAGTTATCAATTCTTCTCTTACTCATATTAATCTAACATTTATCTCTTTTCTTTTATTAGTTACACGCTTTTATTCAACAACAACAACAACAACAACAACAACAGAATCAACAAATGCATTTACAACAGCAGAATCAACAATTACAGCAACAACAGCAGGTAAATTTTAATTTTGCTAGCAAGTAGAGAATTTCTGAATAATTTTTTCATTTTGCCTACAATAATAAGAAATCTGATTTTCATTTATCACATTCAGTTTTTGTCTCATCTGTGATGGTTTAAGTAATCTTTTATTTTTTTCTGAATAATGAACTATCTTTCTAACAATTGATTGTGTATTGATTTTCCTACTTTAGGCATATGCCAATCAAAATCAAAACAATAATCAAAATAATTCGGCAGTTAGTAGAAATGAGGATGAAGATGATGACGACGATTTGGATAGTGAGGAAGATGACTAAAAGACTGACAACGAATAACAGCATTATGTATAAAATTTACTCTTTATTCGTGTTTTTCCGATAGCGCAGCATTTTCCTGTTTTCTTAGCTATCCATTTATTTCTTGTTGTTATTTGTTACTCTACTTAGAAAGTCGGAACGAAGACCAGTAGAAAATAAATAGGAAATGATGAAGTGTTATCTACTATAAAGAAGATAAACAGCAATGTTTATCTAGTTTATCATTCTACTTCTTCTTGTTATTGGTATCATCATTTTGTCTGGAAATTTACACACGTATTTCTTCTCTCGTTTTGTTTTTTTTCAAACTGTGCGAACGTGTGTGCGTGCGCATGCAGAAAAGAAACGGTATTTTGAATGGAGAAAAATAAACGGTTTTGATCTAGTTTGTTTTTTTGTTTTTCGTTTCTCTGCTGTACAGAACTCAATTGTTTTTTCTCTGAAAATCACTTTAGATGTATCTTTTTTTGTTTGGTTTTTATTACGTTTGGATACGACAAACATAAGAATAACAATTTCAATCTTCTATCTATAAGTTGCTTCCTCTCATTTCGTACGTTTTTTTCCGTGTATTGTACATGTGTCACAATGATAAAGAGAAAAAAAAATTGAAAATAAAACTTGTTAGAAAATGACGTAAATCGCAAAATATCTTTATTAATTCATGTTATAAACAATTATTACTAAAACTGATCCTATTATGAATGAAAAAATTTAATTCACATTTAATGAACACAAGACGAATCTATTGATGGTAAGACATTTTAGCTATCAATAATGTATTGGCGTAAATTTGATTTAAAATAAACGATTTTTTTTTTGTGCACTCTTATCTGAAGAGAAAAAAGCAAGGTCAGAATTTTCAAAGAATTTTTAACTGTATGTACGTGAAGTCGTACAAAATTATATTTAAAAAAATCAATTTTTTTTCCTTTTTAAATTATGCGTACAATACTTATTGTATTTTATTAACAATGCAAGAACAAAACTCATCTGTCATTTTCTTCTATGTCCAGTTTAAAGAACGGAATAATTCTTTCGATCAATCATTATAAACTAAAACGATAAAAGCGTTGGTAACAATACTCAATAAGTATTCATTTTTGTACATTTTATTCTACAAATTTATTCTGAAAATAAATATATGTTAGAAATCAAAATAATATTCATTTAGTTTGAACGAAAATATTTTTAGATATTTTTCTTGTTAATTTAATCTTTCATTCAAATGAGTGCACGTGATGGCTTAACTCGTCCAAGAATTGAAATTCAACCAGATTGGTTTGACTATGTTCAGAATAAACAATTACCTGTTGATGTGTATGTGAATTTCAAACCTGGGAGCATACACTTAGATTTAACACGTGCACAACAAGATTTACATGCTCTATTGTTAATCAAAACTCCAAATAGAAATGAATCGACTATATATGAAACATCAGTTTCTGATCATTTTGAAACAAGTCATATTGAACATGATGAAATATCCATAAAACTCAAAGATTCAGTAATAAGACATACATTTAAAGGTATAAGAATAAACTTGAAAAATATTACAATAATAATAATATTTTTCATGTACTTCTTTTGATTTCTATTAGGTCCAAAGAGAATGTTTAAACCATTCTATGATAGTTGTAAAGAAAATAAGACGGATACCTCGCCTCTTATAAATATACCAGAACTAAAAAATCTTCCATCAGTTTCAACATCAAATATTCATCCAAATTGTCTAGATATTAATCAAGACGGACTCGGCTTAGTAGGATTAAATGATGGAACGATAAATATATTCAATAATGACAATGGTAAAGAAATTAAAATTAATATTTGTAAAGCTTTATAATTGTCATTATTATTTAGGTGATATCCATCATACATTGAAGGGCCATGCTCAAGATGTATATACAGCTCGTTTCTTTCCATCTAGTAAGATCATTGTCTCCGTTTTATAGCTAGAAAAAAAAATGACATATTTTTACTTTGAAAAGATCATTTGATATTGTCTGGAGGTGGTGACTTTCTTGTGAAAATTTGGTCATTGGAAAATGATGGTGAATGTCGAGAAACATTAACAGGTCATACATCAAAAATTAACGATTTAGCAATTATTGGTAATGGTGAACAAGTCGTAAGTATATCGGACGATGGTTCGGCACGATTGTGGAATTTGTCCAACGAACCTAATAAAACCGTTAGGACAATTTGTCAATTAGATAAGGGAATTAATAATTGTTCTTTATTTGAATCAACTCTGGCATGTGCATGTGCAGATGGTTATGTTAGAACGTATGATATCAATCAAAATAACATAAAAGCAACATCGGAATTAAAAATAGATGGTGCTGTCAATTGTGTATGTTATAAATCTGATTATATGATTTGTGGGACGGAACAGGGTATAATTAATGTTTACGATGTAAGACAAACAAATTCTGTTGTACATTCATGGAAAGAATTAAGATCAAAAATAACATCGTTAACACAACTGGATGATGATGGTGGTCTTTTAGTAACAACTGGAGATGGTTCAACATTTTACCATTCTAGAGAAATGTTACAAGTAACAAATATTGAAGTCGAGACGGATCATTCAATGCTCTATGATGTTGTAGATTATACAGGACCGAAAGATGATATAGTGTTGAATGCGTGTGTTGATAAAAATAACAACATTTACACGGTGGCTGGTGATGGTTATGTACGTATTTACGATAAAGTTCAAGCGAAAAAGTAATTAATAAGTACATATTACAACCGGTATGAAATTGCCATTTGAATGAAGTTAAATAAATTAGTTTAACTAACTTAGACTATTTTTGTAATTAGATTTTATTCTAGCACAATTTTTTTTGTCTGATACATAAAATTTATATTTTTGATTCATTAAATTAAGTCATATAGCATAAAAATGTTTATGATTCTTTTCTTTTGATTTTTATCTGTCATAATAAAGAAATAATTATGAAGTAAATATAACATGTCTATGTCAAAACAAAAAAAGTTAATTTTCAGTTTTTGACATCGTGTCAGTGACGAACGTGACTAAAAATTTAGAAGTACAAGGAACAATGTTATAAAATTACTTCAATTTTGTCTATTTTACAATTGTTGTTTGAATGTTAAATTTTATTTTAATAAAACGAATCCTTCTCTCTTACATGACTGATAGAAGATGAATGTTTTTTTCATTTAATTACATCAGTAAAAGAAATGGAGGACTTTTAAAAAATATTTTAGTTTAAGTTAGCTGTAAAATTCTATAAAAAATTAATTTCTGCATTGCAGAGGAAAGAACACAACAATAGATAAGCTGAAGTATCATCATGAAAAAATACGGATACAATTGCTATTTTAAGGTACAGTACGTCATAGATTGTATCAGATATTGTTTATTATCTAAACGTTCTATACACAAGTTTATTTTGAAGTAACGAATCATATTAATATTTAATTTGTAAAGTTAATTGTTATGTTGTTTCTTAATTTTACGTACTTGGTTATTTATAATGATACGTTTCTATTAGTTAATATTTTCAATTGACTAGCAGAATTCGAGTTTGACATTTGGTTGACTTTAACATTCATATTGTTAACCCAGACGTATGCGTAAATGATTGAGGTATTATAAACAGGAGTGAGTAAGTAAATCAAGTGTTTTGATAAAGATAATACAAAAAAAAAGAAAGAATATTTTGTTGAAAACTCTTTCATTATTTATCTGTAATCGTTTCTCTTTGTTAGCAACTGAACTGAAATAAAGTAGCAGGAAATGTCTGATTGCTAGTGATATTTTTTGTTTGAATCATTAATTGAAATTTGTTTAACAACGGAAATAGTATTTGAAGAAATAAAATAAAAAATCCGTTAGTTTCTTACTGTTATTTTCATCTTAGACAGACGAAATATATGAAAAATAATTTTCTTTCTAAAATTCGAATTATATGAGAGAATTTGTTAATCCTTCGTACGAATTATCAAAACAAAAAACTAAAGTCAATACACAAACACAATAGTAATGTGTACAGAAAAAAATGTAAAAGAATGAGAAGAAATGAGATATGACCATGTGTGAGACTGGACTTGCGTCAATCAGAGTAGTTATTACTACGTCTAATATAGTTTGAATTTATAGGTTGGTGTGACGAATAGAACTGTCTTAACATTTTACAAAAAAGAGATCTGAAAATTTTGTATCTACTTTTACATAAATCAGAACGTTCTGTTATCTATTAATCTTTTTCATGCACCATAACAGTATTTATGTGAAAATCTGTTTTGTAACCGTGCTGCTCACATCAGATTCGAATGACAAATATTTTATAGTCAATAAACCGACTTTATTGTTTGCACCAAGAAATGAGTCTATACGTGAATGGAGAGGCAAAATATTAATCTAGGAAAAGTATTTCTTATGACGTTTTTGTCAATTTATTGCTTATATTATAAATCGAAAGAATGTTAGACTGCTAACTCTGATGGTGGTTTAACAAACATTTCTCTCTACTTCTGTGGGGTGAAATCTCCTAAAAAGTGGCCTTATTATGTAAATCACTTGAATTGTCATTTTTATTCTTCATACGCAATTCTATAAAAAGCTACGTCGATTGTCATATCTATTCTGAAAAGACTATAAGCAGTCTTATTATCTAGCTAATTCATTCGTGATTCAACTTTCGACAGCTTAGTGCTTCTCAGAAAGAACATCTGCTTGCCATAAAGGTTTTCATTCTATGAAAAGTAGTTCAGTTTAACACATAGGTTTTCTTTGATTTTTGTTGTCGTAAAATATCGGGTTTTAGACAACTATTAAAGGTAACGAAAATTTATAACATACAACTAACTACTAAGAGTACAACAAACAAACTATTACCCTGCTTGAACAGGATTTCTAAACATGTACAAAAAAAGTTCGAACGCACACACACACACACATGACTGAGAAGGCAAAAAGAAAAAGTAGATTTGTAGCGTTCTAATATATGTTGCACAAATATCGAGTGGATATTATCCAAAAAAAGAATAATAGTAGGAAAGTCAAGGTGTTATATAGTGTACAAATTCAAATATGGCGAGAAAAAATAGACTTTGCTTTTATTGCAAAATAGCGTTACTTTCTTTTTTGTATCTAGGATTTTGTAATAATTCCAAAATAATGTGAATACGTATTGAAAGTAGTTCATCTGAGTTTTAAATGGAAAATGTTGGTTGCAACAAGACAATAATTTACAATATGCACAAAATAAATTTGCTAATGTTCGACTGCTAATCACCATAGTTGTTTGTGCAGAAATCATTATTCCTGTTGTGAAAGCGGTCAATGATGGTATACCATCTAAACCTATTGAAACATGTCAGCTAAATGTTGATCGCTACTGTTGACATACTGAATGAATGTGTATTTTGCTTTGAGAGTTTATTGCGGAGAAAGTAATTGCTGCTGAATAGTGTTGTTAATGATGATCACTATCGGCTGTTTGCAATACTTGACTATGATAATTGAACGATATATTAGAATTTACTTTATTAACAATGTTACACACTAATTTGGATGCTTTGATTCTATGACAATATAGAAAATAATCATAATATTCTTCGTCTAATCGACGGCGTCGTACAAGTTATTTTATCTATGAATCAATTAAGAAAATATCAGTCTTATCTTGTCGCTATTCAGAACTGAAACTAGGGCTCATTCTTAATTGAGATCACTATTTTTTCATTCACTCTTATTTTGCGGTTCCCGCCCTGTGATGCTTCTTTGATATTAATTTTTACGTTACGCATTTTATCAAAAAAGTGATCTCAGTTAAGAAGCCTCGGAAACGAGATACATAGCGTTGAAAAGTAAAATTTCAATTTGTACAATCATTTATTAATGAGAACAGCTATCGTTTACAGGATTTATACTGTACGCTTATAGTAACAAATCTGAGATGATCTACCTGGAAATCAGCTTTCACAATCACTATTGTTCAGATCGATTATAACGTATGTGCAGTAGATGCAATACAAAAATCATTTTCTGATCCAACAAATTCGTTACATTTGCTTTTGATTTATATCTTTATTGTTTCAATAATAAGACCAGCGGCGAACCATTTTAGGCCATGCATAAGATAGGCTACATTTAAGTGATAAAGTGTAACAGATGGAAGATGAACAGTGAAATAATATATAAAAAAAGTTAAAAACGTCGAGAAAAAGTGAAAATAAAACAGACTAGACGGAGAGACGTGGCATGGACTAATTTAAATTTTATTAAAACTTATTAACGTTCTACTAGCTAATCATCAAATCTATTGGTTTGTTTAACGTAAAATACAACTACTTTTAAAACAATTGTAACTGAATCGTCATCTAGATTAAGATCATTCAGCAATAGTGTGTCGACTGTAATCGTGGTTAGAAAATGTAGTCCATGTTCCAGATTTTGTCTCTCATTGTGATAGAGATTACACTACAGAAAGTAATGTTCAACATCCTCCTTTCCATTCCCACATTTACATTTAGGCGAGTCTATACACTTCCGTTTTATGCAGATAAAAGTTTAAAGGCGGAAAATTTGAAATAACATTTGCTTTTTATATTTGCACGTTTGGCATTGCCAAAATTGACGAAAAATCAAGCTATTTTATTTATTTCTGAACAGCTTGCCGCATGACCACTGACTGGCTTCTTTAAGAAGGTGTGAGTGCCAAATTGCAGCTCTCCTTCATTCTTCTAACAGGATTCCACTTAGTATACTGATTAGCTTGCATTATTATACAATACAGTACGTGTACGCTTAGACACGTAACGATCACTTTCAATACTGAAATAATAAAATAATTCAAGTAAAAATTTTAGGAAAATGTGTGCAAAAAAAACTATACGTGTCAGAAAAAACAACTTTCCCAAAGAAGTATGAGTGACATTAGCGAATTCCCTATTTTTAGTGATATTGATTGTCATCCTTTCATATGATGATCATAACTCGGCATTGACCGTAATTAATCGGTAGTTAGCTACAATGCTTTTTTCAAATGAAAACTGATATTTGAACTCGTAACAAATGACCAAGAACCACTGCTATCTGATAAAGAGGAAGACACGATAGAATTTGAAGATGATTTTGATGTGAGATCTGAATTATTTCTCGATTTTTGGGAGAGTTTCGTACATTTTTTTTCAAATGCCGAAACTGTCGTTGGTAATGCATTATTCGATTCGACAATGAGCTTACATGGATCGGTAACCCTTTGATAATAACATTTTTGTTTGTTATATTTCGGTGCAAAATAGTTCACAGAAATATTTGATGATTTCATTAATATTTCTGATACTGAACAATAATGCTGTGGAACTAAAAACTTTTCAATCATTTCTTCTGTCTCTTCTAATTTTCTGGACGAAATTTCTTGTTCTTTGTCTGATTGAAAAATTTCTTCTTCACTTTCACTCTCTTCCTCTACCTCTTCATCATTATTATTTGAAGAACTCTTCTGTGATGTTGTTATTGTCATCAGTTCTACTATGGTAGTTGTTGTTGATTTCGATTTTTCTACTTTATTATCGATTTTTATTGGAAATGTTAATTCATCCTCGCTGACTCTTGTCGGTATTACGTCAATGGCTGGCTTTGTCGCCAGTCTTATCGGTCGTCCTGTGATTTCTGAATAATCTTTCCTCAACGGAATCGTCCTATATAACCAGTTTTTAATGTATCTCATTTTTTTCCCAAACGTTGACGGTTTGGTGGACTTTGATTCTATTTTATATTTTGTTTTTAGATACGTTATATATTCATTATTTTTATTCGTTATTACATCATTTTCCTCAGTCGTTGATGCATTATTTTGACTGTCACTTGTCAATGTTTCTATTGCTTCAAGATAATCATCGTTTCTATCTAATCCATCTAATTGTTGTCTTGTTGTAGATTTACTAATATCGAAGAAATGAACCTTTTTTGTTTTATGACTATGTACGACGTTCATCGCATCACTATAAATTAATGTATTTTCACTATGGGTTGAATTTCGGAGGCATGACTGATCTCCTCCCATTACTCAATTTGTTTTCGTTTAAAGTCAATGTTTGAAAAATGAAAATGAGAACTGGAAACAATTCATATTGATAAAAAAGCTGCAAAATTTAAAAAGATATCGATGGCGCCAGAAAATAGTAGAACTATTGACATCTTCTATCTGATCACCACTCGAAGGAAACAGTCGTGCAATTGGAAGCAACACAACGTAAAAAAACTCGTATGGATATTGTTATATTGCCCGAAACCTTTCTCTCGGATGTTATTCAAAAAAGTCATTTAATGTCTTGGATATTGTAGGTAAATAAAATGAGTAAGTCTGTCGAGTTGGTACCACATTTTCATCCAAATTCTGCGCAAAAGATGGAGACTTACTACTATTCTGGAGATGTGAATATTGAATTCTCTCAGCTCCAAAATCCAACTCCAAAGGAGGATTAAATATATCTTTAGAACAGATCATTTATAATCAACTGTCTGCGTGTTATTATATGTTTTTATTCATGCATAACGCTTGATAATTATGACAGATAACGAAAAGAACGATCAGTGGTTCTAGACAGAGAAGAAAATCTTCATTGTAATATTTATTATAAAACAGACGCTTGATATATATATATATATAAATAAATAGCATATTACAGGATAAGATAGTAGGAACTATCCATATATTCTGTGAAACTCAGTGAAGCTAGTTTCGGCTAAAATTTGAACGAACAGCGGTATAATAGCGCTACATTGTAATGACAGGATTCCAGCAAATACAGTCGTGCAATAAACTAACAGTTCATCGAAGATAATTGGTGGAAAAAGAATTACAGTTCAAAAAAAGTGTGATTTATCTAAACTTATATGTTTTGATGATCTTATATATTTAATCAATCTATTGTTTTTTAAGAAAAATTGTAACATCTAATGGCAAAAATATATGTTATGGTTGCGAAAATGAAAGTGCATTACATTCGCTGTTAAAGTACACATTGGAATTGTCGTTTGCGTTGGATGCAACAAAATATTTTGTAGAAAGCATTTCGATAAACATCGAGATTGGCCACTGATTTGATTGAAATAGAACAAATTCATAATAATCTCAAAAAGGGATTTGAAAAAACGAGAGCTAATAACGAAAAACATCGATTAGATTTTTCAATAAATAATAATAAATGAAATAGATAAATGGCGAAATGAGACAATAGAGAAAATTTCTTTAGCTGCTGATACAGCTTGTCAAGAAATTTACCGTTGGATAGACAAATGTAAAACAGATTCATTGCCAAAACGACTCGAATTGTTAGTAAATGACATGAGAATAAGAAACAATGCAGAAGATTATACTGAAAGGATATTTTTCAATGGCAAAAAGAACTTGTAGAATTAACAAATGATATTAAAGATTGTCAAAATAAAATTGAATGTATTCAAATTAATACGAAAAAAGTGAAAAAATCGATTGGGCAAAATTGATTAAAGTACAAATAGGAACAGTTGCAAAATTATCAACCAGAAAGACAAAATTCATTAACGAAAAAGAACAACATGGACAAAGTGTGTCAGTTAATAATTAATTTAAACAATTGAAAAAAAACGTAAATGACAATATAAGTTCCGACGAGATTATAGCAAAAAATTCATACTTAAAATGATCTTCACCGATGAGAACATTGTTGAAAAAAACATAAACAACAAGGTCATTTAAATTTTTCATGACGGTATACCGCTCGACAGACAAATGAATATATTTTAGCTCAATCAAATGAAATTTATGGAAATCGTAACTAGGTAGGGATGAGCGGTAACGGTAAAAAATTATTTACCGAAGTTTACCGCGTTAAAATTTTGAAGTTTTTACCGTAAGCCGGTGACGGTAATAAAATTATTTTTATTGAAATTCTATTTTACCACTATCATTTTGAATTTTTGACTTTTCCTATTTACGTCAGAACATAAAATCAGATGTGGTGAAATATTAAATATTTCCGAAAGATAAACTGTAAAGTGAAGTAGCTGTAAATCGAAACGTTTTGAATATTTCTCATTCATGTTAGTGTGTCACTTTATTGTGTTTTTAGTTATACAAGTATCACTAAGGCTTCTGTTTACCAGATGTTATAAGTTACTTAACGTTTACTATCTTTGTGATGTCCTTGCTTATGCAATTCGAACTTCAGTTTTGAACTTCAACTATGAACTCAAACTTGAACTTGTTAACTTGTTCGTTTCCTAGAATAAACCTATTAATCGGTTTAAAAAATAACCTACATATATTATCGAACACTCTGTAATCATCGGTAACTTATCGTTCGTAACGGTAAAAATTTTTTTTACCAAAGTTTCCTGCCGTAAAATTTTGAGCTTTTTTACCGGTTTGAAATTATCGCTGTAAAAATCTGAAGTTGTTACCGAAGTTTCGATAACGGTAACACGTTTTTACCGCTACCGCTCATTCCTAATCGTAACATGACACAACGAGATCTGGTAGCAAAAAATGTAGTTTTTGAAAAAATGCACAACAGCAATTAGAACGTTCATCATTAAAAAGTGTCGAGTTTCTTCCAACTTATATCTATCTTTGTGCTGCTAGAAAGGACGTGGGTCGATAAGAGGCAAAATCGACCCCCTCTCAGATCAAGCTCATATTCACAAGTCTGATGTAGTTTTCCTCGGTGATTAAAACTAGTATCTCAAAAAAAACATTTTCAGCCCCCCTGGGAAAAATTCCGCA